>WMED01001383.1:2534-27572 GCA_019650415.1 Pipa parva
CCCTCCTCAGCCCCTAATTTGCCTCTCCAAGCCCATGATTTGCCCCTCCATGCTCCTGCTGTCATCCCCACCCTTAAATTTAACCCCTCAACTCTTGATTGCTCTCCCAGCCCCAGATTGCCCCGCAGAGCTCTACAAATTCATATGCATAGATCTATCTGCTCAGAAAAAGCACACTAGGATGAAGTATAGGTGAAGTTAAAGTAAGCAGAGCTATTAACGTTAAGCTTCTGTACCCATTGTGTTAATTCATTAGGGATGGGGAATCTGCAGATGTTAAGTTAGGGAGGAAAAACTTGGTGTTGATGTGTGGAGACTGAGAATTGTCAGGATTCTAGCAGTGTTTGGATTCAGCAGCACCGTAGACAGGATGGAAAACCCAGCAAACTGTTTTTCACTGATGTTTCACAACATGTTTCAGGTCTTACGCCCTTAATCAAATTAGACCCGAAACATGTTGTGTTTTTCCTTCACCCAATAAAGGGTTGCAGTACAGCTGCCTGTGCATGGTTCTTCTTTTCCATTATTCTGATATATGTATGGAGACTGCACGGTGCTCCAACGAGGAACCTGTGCTTTAAAAATGACATCACCCATCTCAGACCCTGGGAGAACCTGTACAATATAGGTTTCAGTGATGTTCTATTGGGGCCTGGACTTTCTGCTGCAGATGTGCTAGAGTACTGGGACAACCTGACAGGGTACGTGGGTGAACCAAGCAAAGTATCAGGGATCAGATAAAGATGAGGTCAATTAAAGCTAGAGATCAGGAAACCAAAAAATCAGTTTAGTCAGGAACAGGTCAAAGTCTATACACAGAAAATACACAAACAGGCCATCAGTGCCACTTTACAATGGAGTAGACCAGTTTGGGTGAAGACTGGAGGAAATTTCCTCATATTTATAGGTAAGGATAACAGGAAGCACCTGTGCAAACAACCTACAGGTGTGCAGCCACAGATCAGCACCAGGTAAATGGACAGTGCATTCAGAAAACAGACTCACAGACCAAAAGCTGAGGTGGAACAGTGGTAGAGGTTCAACTCCTGCCATAGGTGCCACCTAGCCCCTGCAATCCGTGTAGTAAGTGCTGGTGCCCAGCACCACAAAGGAGACGGCGACAGCTGCCAGACTGGCAAGAGGATTTCCTAACAAGCATAGACTCCTTTGCTCAATATTTTATGGAATGTTGCCAAGTGTGCAGATTGCACTTTTTCTTTTCTTAAAACATTCTGGGGCTGATTGACTAAAGGGAGAATTCACCCATTGAAGTGTCACATCGTCAAAATTTTAGCAACTTCACTTCTAATTATTGACTAATTGGAGAATAGTCTTGAACAAGTAGACAGCAGCGATCTCTGTTGGCTGCGTTGTGCGGTGTAGTCAGTCAGATAGAAGTAGCATACAGAGCCCTGCCATCAGCCCCCAATTCACAAGTCAACAGGAGAATTTAGAGCAGTACAACTAGTCACATTCATTCCTTCAACAAACTCTGCTGCTTAGTCAACAGTAGAAGTAACTGTGCACACACACGCACTTTACATCACTTTGCGTGTGCACACACACGCAAAGTGATGTAAAGCGCTCTGTAAGTTCGCAACCCAAATTGGTTGTGTATTCTCCACATTGCAGAGTTTGCTTAATAAGCCAACATGGGAAAGTGACAAATATGTGTGAATTCGGACCTTTATGCAGCTATTTGGCCTTTAGACAATAAGATCCTATGTCTTCTCTTGGGAGCCATCATCTCAAAACTTCTACCCCCCAGTTTTATGGATCCTGACAGTTGCTCTATATGATAATAAGCAAGGCAGGGTCCAGTAGTAGAAGCAGGGGCACTCTTAAGAAGTTTTAAGAGGCACTGTATCTGGAAAGAAAGCAAAAATGTTTTGTAGAAAAAGCAAATACTGAAAAAATAACATTAATCAGAAAATATAGAAATATTAAACAATTTGGCAATCATTTACTATATTTAACAATCCCACTTTTGGTCTGCATGTAATTATGATTTTCCTTTAAAGTGCACCTGTCACCTCAACACTAATACTAATTTAGGTTGTACTAATGAAATAAACATTTTGTAAATATATATGTATTTAAAAAATGTACCTTTATACAGCGTTTCTCTCTGTCATCTTCCCTGTCAGCCTGACTTTTCCTTCCTGGGTCGGGTGATGATTAATATTATAGATCCTCCAATCAGACCCCTGCTAGATCATGATTTAATGGAACTGATTGGCGGAGCTATAAGAAAAGGCAGGGTCGCTGTATAAAGGTAAATTTTTAAAAAAATACATACATAGTTACAAAAACATTTATTTCATTAGTACAATCTAAATTAGTATCAGTTTTGAGGTGACAGGTGCACTTTAAAGAAGGAAACACGGAGATGCTGTTTGTGTGTACAATACCATTCAGTCCAATTACTTTTTCTGCTTTTCTTCACCATAAATGCCAACAATATTTGGCTAATAAAATCTGTATATAGCAGGTCTGGATAGATTTTAATACAGCCCTGCAAACTAAATACTTTAAATGGTACTGTTGGCATGGATACTCACACATGACCTGAAATACATTGAGATCCTGACATACTTACAGCCTTTTATCAGGATCGTAACTGTGGTATTTGTTTGGTGTGACAATAACACCAGTGTAAAATGGAGGAACTGGATTCCTGGTGTGCCTTTCCACAAATAAAATCCATTTCTATTAAACAACCTGTAGGTGATAATACTTGGTTCCATGAATCAGACTGTGTTACAAGGGAATAATTGCAGAACATTAGTACTATTTTCTCCTGCCACTCATCAGAACTAATGCAGATGCCTGCCAACTGTGCAATGGGATTCAAGGTCATCTTCAGGTTAATAGCTTCAGGGCTGTTTACTTTAATTTGTCTAAAATTAGCTATGATCATCGGGGTATTTGTTTGCATACGTGACTGACTATTAAAAGTTAGCTACAACTAAAAGTACAACAACCAGCATGCCTTTCACCTATGTAGGAATTTAACTGTAAATATAGAACTACAACAACCAGCATGCCTTTCACCTATGTAGGAATTTAACTGTAAATATAGAACTACAACAATCATCATGCCTTTCACCTATGTAGAAAACCTGAATCCAATATCAAATTTTGTGTTAAGTTTGTATTAAGTTAGTCTAACCTCTCAAATGTAAGACATTCACATTATATGATCTTGTCATGCAAGGTCCAACATATCTGTACATATCGGTATCATGTTGCAACCATCATGTGATAATATTAGTTGGTCTGGCAATTTTATCTCCATTTCTCCCTAGTGAATTGCAAGGGAATCAGACACTGTGATTTTTATGCTTTAATAAAAATCATAACCTTATGATCGCATTTAAATCCCAGTAAAATCAGTCATATGATGCAATTTAATTTTTTTTAAGTATGCCCCTAGACAAAGATCTAGATATTGACATTACAGCCCACACACAGACAATTATTAGAATTTTGCAGTGATCTCTCACAGCCCACATGTTAAAATCTGGTTATGTAGAAGTATTAAAAACAGATGTGCTTCCCCTTGGAATAAAGAACACTCATATAGTATAATACAGTTTCAATAAGCTTCAATAAAAATGTACACAAGTTAGTTGCACTCACTTATCTTATTTTTAAGACAGGCTTTCTAATATTGTTTTCAGTGAACGCTCCACTCAGTCCTTTAAGAATTCTGCTGGATGGTACTTTAAATAAAAACTTCAGCAATGGCAATATAAAATGTACTACTTTAATTATTTTACCTTAAAAGTAAAGAAAAAAACAAACAAACAAACACTCAAATTCTTTCAAAACATATCAGGCATGTATACAAATTTGTTCCCCTGTTTCTCTCTTTAGATTCATGGACTGAAAAGTCCACTGGTTTCCCAGCTCCATTTTATTAGTGTTGGGCTTTTTAAAACACCTTATACCAATGACCAATCAACATTTATGCTGCAATACATACTCCATTGCTGCACCGTTACATTATATAGTTAGTGGCCCTAGGGGTCCCTACGTCCCTCCTTCCAGCTTCTAGGTTGGTGAATTGAGCAAGCACAGAAGCTGAATTCTGGTGTAAATCTCCTTCTGCGCTTGCTCAATTTTGTGAAAATCCAACAGGAACAGGAAGTGAAGAGGATCTCAATGGTGTGAGGAGCACAAGAGGTCATCTTGGTATTGAGAGCAGGAGGCAAGAGCCTTAAACCCCTACTTGTAAGTATTACTTCCCCCTGCACCTTAAGAATCACCCCTAGTACTAACAAGGTTTAGTTCCCCTTTAAAGTTAAAGATGTATGGGTGCCTTTACCAGAGAAAACACAACATGGAAATTCAGTAGGAAATCATGATAATAAATGAATTATATAATTAATATATTATATACAATGTTTGTTTTTGGAATAAATATCAAATGATTATCTCTTTTCCAGTTATACAGATGACATTTGCATGTATGCAGGCATGGAGAAAAGGTTATTGTTGGGCTCCCATCAATACTATTAAATAACAAATAACAGTACTATCAAATACTATTGTACCTTTTACAGCCTTGTTTTGCCTCTCTCTTGTTATTCCATCTATTCTGTCTAAATGTACACAAAGTAATTCATATGATGCGATAGAGGACATGTCACCATCTGTCAATCTCCATTCCCCAGGGCTCTGTAGAAGTCAATCATGTGACGTAGACCTATATAGGAACAGAAATCAACACCTCTATTTTTTTTAACCATTCAAACACCCCATTTCTCAAGATGCAAGTGTCGCACTGTTCTGCCTGGGCTTTTGCAACCATTTGTATGAGATTTCTGCTGTTTCAAAACATACAATCATGTTAATCTGACCTTTCATCATTTTAGCCCTCATTAATTACGCTTACTCCTTTTTTGCAAATATATATATTTTTTTTATCACGTAGGCCATTAAAATGTAAATCAGGTATGTGTCATCCTTAACAATCGCTGTTGAAGGTATAATTATTACCATTGTATTTTCCTTGTCATTACACTCCCGAATCTAGCATTTAAAAATAGCTATGAATTTATATATTCCCTTCGGAACGTCCTTTGCTGTTAGTTCCCCCCCCCACTACTTAGTACTGCATTTCCATTAAAGTACAATATTACATTTGGGAGAAGGGGAGAGGGTAGGGAGAGGTGCTCTATATACAGATAACATTTTGGTACATATAAGAAAGGGTTGGAATGGAGCACAGTGCATCTTACTCATTTATAAATCATCCCATTTAATATCTACAAAGTCCTCATTTATAAAAACAAAATGACATTGTTCTTTTTTTCATTTTTGTCTTCTGAATTATTATGTTGCAATAATCATCTCCTTACAGGACAGAATATTTCTAACATTTAAATATTGTTACAATTGTCACCACCTGCCTTGTGGTATAAACTTAGATTGCTTCATTTTCCAGCAAGTAATATGCTTTTCGTATGTAAACATGGGAGGAAATGTATCAAGGTCATTTTGACCTGTTCGCGACTATTCGATCTGTTTTGTCTTTATTTGCCACATTATTCTTGTTATTTTCTGTTTGCTGCATTTTCGATTTCATCCAATTTATAAAGCGCTGAATATATTTTTACTGACATCGAAAAATCAATTTTGATAAATACTGTTGTGTTAAAACTGCTACACTTTGCTTTCAATAGAGCTTAATTTTGATCGATAACGATATCGCCTATATTTTCGACGCGCGACTTTGCAGAACCATCTCCATAGGGAATAATGGGTTTTTCCTACCCTCAACCAGACAAACATATATCAATAGCGAAATACTGCTATAGTCAATATCGATATACCTGTCAAATTTTTATTTGACTGTGATAAATATCCGTTTCTTATTCTAAAGAGCTCATTGAAATAGAGATTCTACTGAACATGCTTGGGCCTCTAATCCGAGGTAGCAGACAAATAATATTGTCATACTGGTTGTTTATTGTAACAGTCTATGCACTCTATGGTCTTACAATCCCTTTAAGAATGTTTAGAAAAATCAAACAGTTTTTTCCCCCCAGAAGGCATTGCCAGACTCTCTTTAATACTGGTGGGTAAAGAAATCCCTTCTTGACCTTTTTCCTAGTCATTTGCTTTCAGCAAGACATCTGAAACACTAGCCTGAATCTTTTAGATATTATTAAATGCAGCACTCCATAAAAAAATGAATTTTACAGAAGAGAGATACAGAGTGTTAAATTCCAGTGCCCTTTCATAAATCATTCTAAGTCACCGGGACAGCTTCTTTCTTTACAGGAAATGAAATACATTCATAGAAGTACAGTAACATGGTCTATGAAAAAAATAAATATTTCCATCCAGTATATATGGCGGAATTCCAGGTGTTTTTTAAAAAAAATTAAAATGCAGGTTATTTCTTATTAGCAATGATTTGTGCACCATCTTGTTAATTTTTATGGGATTTATGAAAAAGAAGCATCTCAAAAACTGAGCGCTAGACTATTTAAAGGCCAAACAAATTCTGAAAAAGTTGTATGGTGTAGGTCATCAGCAGAGAAAGTCCTTGACATAGGTCTAATAACTTGTAACAACCAATCAGAAGTTCGCCTTCATTATCCTACCTCCCTTATACCACCTAAGGCTAACTGCTGATTGGCTACTATGGTTTAATAGCCCTCAGTAAATGATTTCCTCTGATAATTACTTCTCCTAAACATGCTTTTTTGTCAAAAAATTGTCATGAACAGCAGACCATCCCAAATATCATAGACGTCCATAGAAACTGCTTGTGGTAAAGCTCCCCTATATCTACCCAAGTGGGGACTGTATAAACTGTTTGCATATTTGAGTGGTGCAGTCCAAAGTCATCTCTCCATGGTAAGGAGTGATAAGTACTGTAACTTTGTCTAAGCAACTGTATCTAGGTCTGTTAAATAGTTTTCCAAGATGGTTAAAAGCAAGCTTCATTGTAATATTACATCTGCTCTTTGAAACTTAGTGATAACCATCATTCCACTTTTAAATCACATAGGTCATTGCTTGTGAACAACAATATGACTATTCCTATGATGCACGGTGTGATGTATGGTCCCTTGGAATAACAGCAATTGAACTGGCAGATGGAGACCCGCCTTTGTCTGACATGCATCCAGTCAAAGCTCTCTTCAAGATCCCAAGGTATGACACTAGATGGCTGTCTTAGCTCACTAGATATTCAGCGACAATGTAAAGGAAGCACTGACTAGCTATCTATTTTCAGAATAAATAGGAAGTAATAAAATGACACATTCAGTATGTGCTCATTTGCATGCCATTACCCAGAATTCTCTCTTCTCTTCTACCCACCTGTAACAATCGTAGAGAAACAAGGCTCCGCAACGTGAGAAAAATGTTCACGATCATTTAATCCCTTTTAGTTGAGGGTATGTCCTTTCAAGAAAATATTTAGTCGTCCAAAATAAAAATAAAAATAAAAATAAATTAGTTTTCACTGTACGCTTATGAGTTCTCAAAGCAATAGGCATTACAGAAAAGATGCAAATATTTTGTTTTAAATTTCAATCATCTTTTAAAAACATTTTTATGGGTCTAGCACCATCTTTTTTTTCCCATGCGCAAAATTAATCTGCCGAGTCAAAATGTTTATATTAATTTTTTGTTTCAGAAACATCTTGATTTCTTCCGCCTTCAATAACTGAATTTCTCTGATATCGTAGACTTGGCTAAACCTCCAAATTCGACACATAAAATGAATACTTTCCGCTTTTTTTTTCTTTATTCATTACCGCATGCTGCAATACTACAATGCAAATGTTTGAGCTGTTTGAGGTTGTCACATTGATGCAATTACTGTAGGCTTTTTACGTCTGCTGTGATTGCAATTTGCATTTCTGATTAGCTCAATTTATATGCTGATGAGGTTGTGCGTCATAATTGTTATCAGTCTGGGCCCAGCCTGGCCTTCAATAACCTACAGGCATAGAAAACGAATCAGAAAAGGCAGCCGCTTATCGTGGGGCTTCTGCACGAGCATAAAACAGGTCATGGCAATTAAAACTGGGAGGGAGGCCTTTGATTTTAACTAATGCAAAAAAAAAAAAAAAGGAATAAATGGAAGTGCCTTAAAACACAGCAGTAGTATTAAACCACATTGCAAGACTCACTGCTTCTAAAATCAGATTAAAAGAGCAGCAAACCAAACAAGCGAGGAAATACCAGGGCAACATCATGTAGATAAATACATATGTACAAATATTTAGCATGTCCCATCACTTTATACAGTAAGCATTGTTGAGGGTAAAGAAAGGAAAGTTGAAATAATAAACTCTTTATTTTAATATGAATTCTCTCCAACTTGACGTCATAAGGAAGGTATATTTTCACATAGAAATATTTGAGAAACTCCCATGTCACTAAATGACGTCCATAAGGAGTCACATTACTGGTGTTACATTTAGCAGTGATTGTAGTAATGGATGGATTAGTTTTGCTATTTATTAGATTTTTAATTTTCAGTGCACGTTAGAATAAAATGTATGAACACCTTATAAAAGTCAGTTTGTACAGTGTTTGACTACACTGTTACCTCTCGCTGTACTGTGTTACTGTGTACAGTATTTATCACTATGTTTGACTGCTCAGAAGACGCTAAGGGAGTTATTGACTAAAGTCAGAATTGTTGCGTAAAGGTGTGAATTCGCTACTTCTCCATATTTAGCAAATTGTGTGATGTGGCGAATTTGCCAGCTAACAGCCATACACTGCACAATCTAAGGCTATTGTTCTGGGTTTAATTCCACCCTTGACTTCATCTGCATGGAGTGTGTATGTTCTCCCCGCACCTGCGTAGGTTTCCTCCGGGCACTCCGGTTTCCTCCCACAATTCAAAAACTAGATTGTAAACTCCACGTGGCAGGGACTGAAGTGAATGGTGAATCTCTGTAAAGTGCTGCGTAATATGATGATAATTCAACATTCAAAATAGCTTCCTAAGGGTGATTCATCAAAGTGAGAATTTGACTGTCGAAGTGAATTGGCATCATTACAGGTAAGCGGTGAAATGTTAGTGAAGAAGTGAACAGCGTTGGACACAGATTTATTGCATAGTGCAGCCTAGTTATTTGGACAGTAGTAGGATGCTTAGTGATGTGAATTCCACCAGTTAATGCAGTGGCATCGTCCTTACAATGTCCCACTAACTGTATTAAATCCCTTCCTTCCTATTACATCTCTTCCTCATATCCCTAGATAATGTTGTTACTTTGTCACAATCTTTTAAATAAACAGTCGCGTAACACTGTATCCTCCTACTTTGCCACTCTGATCTATAAAAAAAAGTCTGTAATAAAAAAATTAATAAAAAATGATTTTGTAACATCCAATTGTCATTTTGTGTAATGAAAGAATATTTTGTGACCAAATTATTTTTAAAATGTAACAAAATATTACATGCAGTGATAATATTATATTTTTGTTCACAGCTTTCATTTTAATGAAGCACAAAACAAACATTTGGTTTACAAAATGACCAGTGCACAAACAGTGCCCCATACACTACTGCATTGGTGGCAAACCTTTTTTGGCACCAAGTGCTGAAAAAGGTGATGTCACTCACCAGTGCCGATGAGTGACGTCATCCGCCTGTGTTGGGGAAGGAGTTCTCCCCAACGAGCGAGCCCTCCTACAGTGTAGGCTGGGGATCCGTTTTGAAAACTGTCAGGTCAGGTCCACGGCCTGCACTGAAAGTAGTGGTGGTGATGGTGCACATGCCCACAGAGAGGGCTCTGCATGCCCTCTCCAGCGTGTGTGCCATAGGCTCGCCATTCCTGCACTACTGTGTCCAAACAGGGACCATAATCCTACTGTACAGTGTTGTAATCTGAGTACCATACCCAGGGCCAGTTCTACCTATGGGCGATGTGGGCGATGGCCCAGGGCGCAATCTATCTGAGGGGTGCTGTCGCCCACATTGCCCATCTCTAAACTTGACCTCCTCCTCCCCGCGCCCCCCCTGCCCCGTGACACCCCCCCTTGCCCCGCGCCCTCCACTCACCTCCAACAGCGTTCCAGCGACGCACCCCCTCTGATGAGGTAAGCTGAATGCGACAGAGCTCCTTACTGCTTTGGGTCTTGTCGGCTGTATTCGGCAGCTGCCGTCAAGACCCGAACATCTAAGGAGGGCCGTCGCATTCAACTTACCTCATCAGAGGTGGTGCGTCACTGGAACGCTGTTGGAGGTGAGTGGAGGGCGTGGGGCAAGGGGGGGGGGGGGCGGCGTGGGGCAGGTGGTGTCGCAAGGCAGGGGGGTGGTTGGCCCAGGGCGCCAATAGGGCCAGGACCGCCCCTGACCATTCCCTAGCCTAAAGAGCCAGGAGTTTAAGGAGGGGTCTGTGTAACCATACCTTTTCCAACCAGAGAAGGGTTGATAGGAAATGTGTAACACCCTATGTTGTAGCTGATATGAAATTTTACTGAACAATAATTTCAAATATTGTTCTTTGGCTCTGCCATTGTTATTCGTGTGCTATTCTGTCAGTGGTATGTCTGTTTTTCCAGTATATTTTATCAGTCTATTTTTCCACTCATATGCAAGGACATTGGGTCTAAGTAAACCCTGTATCTCATATTTGCCATGCTAGCATGGATGTAGTTAAGGATGCTATTTCCTGATTTTGCTTCATGTTTGATAATAATCTATTCATGATACACTCCAAACACCATTCCATACCTCAGGCTAAAACTGTCCCCTGGGCATGTCTCCCCAAATCCTATAACATTAGTCTTTTGAATAAGAAAATGTAACAACTAAACGTAATCAATGCCGAAACACATATCTGATATTACAATTGATTTCTTAACAAAAAGTATGCTAATATAACATTCTAGTGTGCAATCACACGACTGACGGGGGAAAATTACTGACTATGGTTCAGTGAGTCAAACAGAGTGGGTGCATAATCCGTAGGAGAAGATCGACCATCATAAAGGAACAGCTCACTCTCCAAAAGTTATTTGGCTAATTGCTGCTGATAAAAAAAAACATATTTTTTTAATAAATATATATTATTTATTATAAATATATTTATTTCTATGTTCTGCCAGTTTCTTACAAAAGCCACCCCTCTTAGACCTTCTTTTTCTTCATCTAGGATGGAGATCAGTAAATATGATATACAGCAAAAAAGCATTTATTTATTTATTTAACAGTAACAAAATACTGTTGGTGACTAAACTGTTCATTTAAGTATTTATTAAGTGCCGTAGGTCTGGGCATTGCTAAGCCACTCGTTTTGAATAGAGAGAATTAAGTTTAAAAATGGCAAAACCCTCTTAGAACCTGACTAAGGACATTGTTGGTTCAGCCAAACATATTATTTGCCGGCTCTCTATCAACACAATAATTTTGTGGACATCTATTGAAAAGAACAATGGTTTTGACTGACCGATGAAACATTCTTTCTTTCTTGACTTGATACAATTTTAAAAGAATACATTTTTTTAATATGTTAGTGTAGGGGACAGTGACCCCTTTTTTGCTTCTAATGTTTATGTCTGTAGAGTTACTAGGTAGTCTTCAGTCAGTAGGGGGCAGTCTTTGGAGAATGACTTCTCCGTCCATCTCATTTTATAAACCCCAGCCACAGGAAGGAGTAGGGAGAGGGAAATCAAAATCCAAAGCAGAGGTGAAGCAATTATGGCTGAATAAAGAAACCTGATTCAGAGGGGAGGATTGCAGGAAGACAGACCCTAGTGGATAAGCCTAGAGAACATGGCAGCTAGGGATGTAAATGACGGTCTACAGAAAACCTTGAGGGATACTGTGAGATCAGCAACAGTGCTTGCTTTAAGATCTGAAAGTGGTTCAGTAGTAGACTACACCTTGAACTATATTAACGTTAATATTCATTAACTTGTAATACAAATGCGACAGAAACAAATGTAATATTTTGCCTCGTTTTTGTGCAATGTTTATTTTTCATTCACTACCCCACCATTTTGACCTTTCCTCATGTCAATGCATAGTCATCCAATTAAAATCTTGAATGCCTTCTCTTGCAGTGTAGGTTATCTTGTTCTGTTCATCACTACACATTATAAAACACCCTGCAGCTGTGGCAGTGAAGCAGAGCATGTGTCCTACTTTAAGAATAAATGGATTCTAGGAGGTGTAACTTTTATTTACCAGGGACAAAGCAGAAATATGACACACATTTACAAACCCTTGATCTCTTTCAGTTCAGTCTATATGCTATACAGTGTCGCAAGCAGTGTTTTACAGCTTCAGCTTTGAATTAGCTTTCACCTGTAGGATTTATTTGGGAGTTTCCCTACACTAACTGCAGTAGGTGCGTGCCTGAAGTGGGCGTTTTCACCTGCCGCCCTTTGCAGTCTGTTGCCTCTATCCCCTTTGTGGGGCTTTGGTGGCCACCTAAACCTGATGCCACCTTGAGCTAACCCTATACCTGTTATTGTCCTGTAAAAGGTCTAACTGACCTTTTCTCTTCATTTGAGGCTATTTGTATTAGTGGATTTCCCTGCAGTTTCAAATTGCTTCTATGAGCTCTGGCTTTGTGCAGCGCACAGAAAAAACATAGAAAACCTCGAGGTTACATTACAAAAAGGGACAATACACATCAACCATTTTCAGGACGTACCATTACGTGTCATGATTCACTTATTTGCATGATAGCTGGTCTATTTTAAGTAAAGATCAATGCCACTTTAAGAATATTCCATAATCCTTGCTCTCAGCATTAGGATAGTACATTTTGAAATGCTGTGTTTGGTGAGCAGCTGAAATCCACTGCTTTTGCTGAAGATGTTTTCATGTATATTACAAATCCACTAATGGTCATTTGGAAGATATTAAAGAATCAGCAACATTGCAGAAAGGGAAATGCTTCACATATTAATAATGTTTATTCATAATGATCATTCTTTTTTTTTTACATTTTAAACCTGTGGGGTAGAAATCACCTCCAATAATAGAATAAGTGGTTGGGAGCTCTTCAAACATTTATAAAATAATACAGAGTAACAATATCTATTTATTGCCTTGGGGGCAAAGTCGAGTGACTATTCAACAAGTTAAAAAGTGTTTTGATGAAAATGCTATGAATAGTCTTCTGTGGCTGTACTTAAACATAGTAACAGTGGCATAACTAGAAGTAAGTGGGCACTGGTACTAATTGTTTGAATGCCCCCCCCCCCCCTTTGGCCTCCTATCCAAACATCCTCACCCCTATTTATCAGTATTTTATTGATCCTTCTCCTTGTGTTTAGCCACATACTTTAGTCCTTACATGCAGGATTGTTCGCTGGCCATGCAATACTGCAGTTTTCTCTGTGGGGCCCTGTTAGGTTCCTTAGGCCCTGCGGCAGCTATTGACTCTTGTAGTTAAGTCCTTGGATATTGATTATCAGAGGCAAAAGTTTTCACTTTCCTCATAACACTACCCCTTGTACCTTGGTGTGCCCTTTACCAGACATTTACCTGGTGTAAATTTGTGGACTTGTCTATTGCTTAAGTCTTGATACCATGCTTGGTGTTCTTCACCTGCTGTGTCACTGGCTCTTGCAGGCTATTGTTTGCCTCAGGTTAGGTGAGCAGTGATTGACTGCTTGAGCCACTCCTTCTTAATGACCCCCTAGGGGGGATTCTGTGTTTCCTTCAGTACTGCACTTGCCTGCCAAACACTCTTCCTTAAGTGAACGGCAGCAAGGAGTACCTTTCCTCTTCTAGTATTTAAAGGGACAGTATCCTTCAGTGCTGTTCCTTTTATGGTCACCAACTAGGGTCCAAATCTGGAGAAATATCTTCAGTTAAACTAAACTCAGCATCTACAAAGCTCCAAAACAACCAAAAGATTGGTCCAATATAAAGACCAGCTTGGCAAGCTGGAAAAAACACTTTAAGAAACGTACCCTTCCACAAATAACGTAAGCCACTTTCCAATCAGATAAAGCACTCCTATCAAGCATGTGTTACAATCTAATGTTTAAAACCTTACAATGGACATACCTAATGTTACCAGATGGGAACACTACCTATCTCAGCATGCCCAAAATGCCAAACCATGGAGGCAGACCCTTTTCCACTGTCTGTGGAGATACCTAATTATACAAATCATATGGAAAGATATCCAAAAACACTGCCACAATAAATTATCACTCAAGATAGAACCAACTCCAGAATGGGCAATTGAATGGGTTTTGGGTTCAATTCTGTACTGGACTTCATCTGCATGGAGTTTGCATGTTCTTCCCGCACCTGTGTGGGTTTCCTCCAGGCACTCCGGTTTCCTCCCACAATCCAAAAACATACACCTGTGTCTGTCTATGTGTGTTTGTTAAGCACTGCATAATATATCAGCACTATATAAATTAATAAATACAAATACATGTATGGTACATGTATGCTTTGCGTCTCCCCACTATTAAAAACTACCCCCCCAACCTAATTTCCTCATAGAGGTAGAAAGTTTAGGGGCAGTGAGTCAGCTGATCCTCACTGGAAGAAGGGGTCAGTTGCAGCTGTTGACTTCTGCAACCTCTACAGTTCTGCACCTCTCTGTAAGCATTAATAACCCTGCGCCATACTCTGTACTTTCAGTTCTAGCACTGTGCAGTGTCACATTTTGGCTGATCATAACATTGGATACATATATATATATATATATCTTGTTATGCTGATGTTACATGGGGGGGGCCGGTGTGGGAGGAAGTATAAATATATTCTTTGCATTTTAATTGCCAATCAGGTTTATAATGATCTACTAAAATGCTTTTTTAAGAAAATATTATACTCCCCCACACTGTACAAATAAGAAGTGATAAGTTAAGATTCGAATAAATATTGAACAGTAAAATAGGGATAATTCAATATCTGTGCTAAGTAATACTCAGGGGGGTTATTGACTAAAGTGAGAATTCAACTGACGAAGTGAATTCCCTTCACTGCGGGTAGCTACGCCCTGATTCTCTACTCTTTATTGACTAAATTGTGGATTCCCATAAAAAAGTAGTGACTACGACAATATCCCCATAATAAAAATTTTCCATAATGAAGTCACGACCACGACAGTAACCATCTATTGGGTAGTGCGCAACCGTCGTTAGCTGGCGAATTCACACCTTTACGCGACAGTTTGGACTTTAATCAATAACCCCCTCAGTCTAGCATTATTACAACAGTTTGTTATTGAATACTTTTGTAATATTTTGCACTGCTAAGATACTATAATATATGGCTTTATATTTGACAGGAAAGTTTTCAAAATGGTTAATTGCTATGTTTGCTGAGAGCAAACTGAAATGCTGTATTTTTTCTATTAATAAATATTTTAATATCAGAGTAAATTAGTTACCATATGGAGGAGGTTAAAAGTATTAATTCCCTCAATACCAACTTTGTTAAGCCACCTTTCCTTTATAATTTAGAACCTTCTCTTAGAGATTTGAAAATATATTCTGGACAGATGACATGTTAACAGAATCATTTCATGGTTCAGTGTTCTCTCAGTATGATTTATTTCTATCTTCAAGCGCTAAAGGCCGTTATTCCTGAGATTCATGCGCCAGATTTCATAATGTGTTTTGATGAAGGAGAACCTGCTCATTACTGTGCAATAAACCATTAGCATTCACCTTAAGTTTTGTACACACCCTCCCATTAAATATTTCATGAGTCTGAACAAAATGCCATACTTCAGAAATAGTACATGTTGGTACCAAATACATGCATGCTATCTTCCAGATCATCTCTCTATCTATCCGTCTGTCTATCCATCATCTATCTGTCTGTATCTATCTGTCTGTATCTATCTATCTATCTATCTATCTATCTATCTATCTATCTATCTATCTATCTATCTGTATCTATCTATCTATCTATCTATCTATCTATCTATCTATCTATCTATCTGTCTGTCTGTCTGTCTGTCTGTCTCTATCTGTCTGTCTCTATCTGTCTATCTATCTATCCATCCACCCATCTAGATGGCGCTGGCTCTCTAAATCAGAGTCCAGCTTCTTCAGGAGAATCATGACATCCATAGTCTGCCTTTGTTACTGATTTGGAGAGGCAGCGAAATGCGTAGAGATATGAGAGATCCATTGTATTCTTTTAATACATGCTGTTCACCTAGTGATTTGTCAGTACATTTCTGTTTTCTTCAATTGCTCATTAACACATGCTACACCATATGTACTGTATGTTTCTCTTTTTTAAATAAACTCACTATTGCTATAGCAAGAAATTCACATTATTACAAGCACGTGGTTGCAGTAATTTGATTTGCTTCACATCACAGAGAGAGTTTACCTTATAAGATTGTTTCATTACTCCATGTGGTAAGCCTCCTCCAGTATAATAAGGGGATTATTTTCTATCACCGGGTGTTTGTTTTCTTTTTCCACTTTCACATTCAATTTGAGTGATTATCTTTGGTCTCTGTTCTATCATAGTATTTCTTTTTTCTAAGGCACTATTGCCTTTTGCTTTGCGCTTTTTCACAGAACATTCCTTATTTCATTTCCTAAGAATCTGTATATAAGAGGTTAATTGTCCAATATTTTACTGAATATATCTGAAAGTGTTATATATGACTCCATTTAGTGGAGTATATCCTTTATTGCATATAAATGTATAGGAAAATGTAATTATTGGGTGGGATCCTAGTATTAAATTTTCCTGTTTAGGAGGGAAAGGGGTCTTTGGGCTCCAGGTCTCCACCAGAAGGATGGCAGGTATCTGTAAGAAGATTAAGTTAATCACTACAGAAGGGTAGCTGTTCCCAACAAGGAGTGCAGTGGGTGTAGAACACCCAGGTGTCTTGCAAGAAATATCAGGCACCTAGATCAGGGTCTTAAAGTGACGGAGCCTTAGGGTGTCAGTTCACTAGGTCTTGAGGTTGTGGTACCCCAGAATTGTGAAGCACTCAGGCTGGCTTTGTATCAGATGCTATGCAGAATTCCTTTAAGTAACTTTCATGAGGTGGAATGCCCACACATATGCCAAAAAATGGTTAGGGCTGCTTCTGCTCCATGGTTGCTTATGGAAGGGTAACTATGTACCAAGTATGTACTGTGTCCTATGAAATGCAAGTGTGTGTTCCTGTCGGCATGCTGGGAATGAACTGTTCCTGCCAAGGTGCTGGGAATGAACTGTTCCTGTCGGCGTGCTGGGAATGAACTGTTCCTGTCGGCGTGCTGGGAATGAACTGTTCCTGTCGGCGTGCTGGGAATGAACTGTTCCTGTCAGCGTACTGGGAATGAACTGTTCTTGTCGGCGTGCTGGGAATGAACTGTTCCTGTTGGCGTGCTGGGAATGAACTGTTCCTGCCAGGGCGCTTTGAATGAACTGTTCCTGTTGGCGTGCTGGGAATGAACTGTTCCTGTCGGCGTGCTGGGAATGAACTGTTCCTGCCGGCGTGCTGGGAATGAACTGTTCCTGCCAGGGCGCTGGGAATGAACTGTTCCTGTTGGCGTGCTGGGAATGAACTGTTCCTGTTGAAAGTAGAACTTCTGGCACCCATTTGTGTACTTAAAGGTACAGGCAGTACTTCTAATTAATCACACTTCTATTTTATTACCAAAAAATAAACTTTTGTCTCTTAAATCTTCAAGGTAGTGTGACAATAAGATAAGCTATTATTTGCAATGTTAACAGCAAACATTCACAAATATATATAACTAAAAAACAGATTGTACGTGTTTTCAGCTCCTCTTATAAACTGGCTAAATGCATGGATAGTTTATCTGTGCAAAGCTCTACATATGCAGAATTGGACAGTGTTTTTGCAGCTTATGTTCTTGGGGGTTTTTTAATCCCCAGTGCCGGCAATATTAATTTAAGGCCGATGGACACTAGTTTGAGTTAAAGAAGAACTAAGTTTACTCTGATTCATATTTTAATAAAAGCTTGCATTCTGTCAAGATGAACTGCAATGAGGAAAGATTGGAAATCACAAGTTTTTTAGACATTCAACCATGGGATTCCTAAACTGGTGACTTCACTACTGCCGTTTCCTAAGTAACTGGGTCCCACCCACAATAATGTGGTGCGTGGCTATGTAGCGATCCACATTATAATTATTTTTTGGGAGGTAGAGATTTAGGGTGTTATTGATCAAAGTGAGAATTCAACTGTTGAAGCAAATTCTCATCACTTCGGGTTGCTATGCTCTAAGGGGGTTATTCTCTAAAGTCCGAATTGTTGTGTAAAGGAATGAATTCACCAGCTAAAGACAGTTGCAATAGACAGCTACTTTAGCGGTCGTGTCTTTATAAGGAAACTATTGTTGCAGTTGCGGCTTTACTATGGAAATATTGTCACAGCCGCAACTTTAAAATTGTCGCAGTCACGACTTTGCTACAGGAGAATTGTCGCAGTTGCATATTAGCTATGGGAATCCGCTGTTTGAGAATTCGATAGTCGAATTCGGACTTTAGAGAATAACCCCCTGATTCTCTACACCTTATTCAACGGATTCCTGTAGCAAATCCATGACCGCAACAGTATTCCTATAATAAATATATCCCCATAATAAAGTTGTGACAGTAGCCGTCTATTGGGTCATGTGCGACCATCGTTAACTGGTGAATTCATGCCTTTACGTGACAATTTGGACTTTATTCAATAACCCCCCCTGAAGGTTTTGCTACATGCACGTAACAGATATTTGGCACGTGCAGTAAATAGTAAGGAAAGCGCATGTTAGTTTTGTCTTATCAAGCAGGTAAGTCAATCCAAGCTATTTTTAGAAACCCCATAGTGAGTGCTATTTGTGTATATTCTAATTTGCTCTTTTCCATTGCATGCTCTATATAGCCAGAGTGATTCTTGTTTATACTTACATGCTACACTGCATTATAAAAAGTAGTTAATAATAAAGGTACACGCTGCAATGCCCTGGGAAATTTCCCTACAGGCACAAGAGGCTCATTCCTGTAGGCTCGTAGGGAAGGGAATTTCTCTCCCAGACAGAGGCGTAAGCTGATCATTGTGTGACATCAGTGTGAAGTATAAGACGTATTTTAATATTTAAATGTTGACGTTTAGGATTTCACTTTGCATGAAATTAAGGGTTGCATAGATAAAGCACTTCAGCTCTCTGTATAATTTAGTCTGGGATTATTTGCACAAAAAGGTACATGGTCAGTTGGTAGGTGTGGCCTGAGGCACCAAGTATCTTTTGCCTATAGGCATACAACTGCAGCACTGCTGCATTATATAATGATACAGTATATAACCAGAATGGCAAGAAGGTGTGTACTGAAAGTGGATATAAATATGATAATCTGAACAGTATTTAGACACACAACTCTATGAAACAGAGTATGCATATTTTGAAGGATCATGGACTAAAGGATTAGCATTTTAAGGAGCAGTGAATCCAAAAATAAAAATTTCTGAATTTTATTGCTCTATGTCATGGGTCGGTAATCTTCGTAGAGGAGGGAGCCATTTCTCTCCCTCCTCCACCTTTGCAAATTCCTCCGGGAGCCTCAAAGGGGGAGGAGCAAGTACGCTCCCGATCACATGACCTTTGACGTCCCATCACAAGAGACGTCAAAGGCCGGGGGCAGGTGGGAGGGCAGATCACTCGGAGCTGCACACCGCGGCCAAAAGAGCCAAATGCAGCTCGCAAGCCGCGGTTTGCCGACCGCTGCTCTATGTCTGTTTTTATGTTTACTGATAGCAGCCATGTTGTAAACCAGACCTAGCCCCATTGTTTTCTATGGTGCTTCAGGCAGTGTGCCCTAAAGCACTATTTTTTAAAACTAAATTGTTAAATATTATACTTTCTAGCCACAATTTAGGATGTTTGGAAGCACAGATTGAATATATAGATTGTAAGCTCCTTGGGGCAAGGACCTCCAACCTCTTGTGTCAATCACTACCTAGCACTTAATTTGATGTATCTTTGTAATATTTTACTTGTATTGTTTAATGCACTTTTCCCTTGTTTGTATTGTACTTGTATCGCTGAATTGTACAGCGCTGCGTAAATTTGTGGCGCTTTATAAATAACATTATACATACATACATACATATAGTAACTATAATTGCATTTGAGGTCTATTTATTTTTTGTTGTTAAGGTTTTTTTTTAAATAGGTGGGAAAGTGAACAGAAACAATTACATTTGTTAGGAAAGTGTCTGAAATAGGATTGATATTTTGTTTTTTTCCCTGTTTCATCCATCCCATGGTACAGGGAAAATATGGCTTATTTAGAAGTGGGGAGTCATTTTAAGTGCTTGTCTATCTGCATTTATTCATGTCCATAAAAAGAAAGATTCCCTACAGTTTAACGAAACAGTGCGCACCGCCAACAAATAAATGTTAAAATAGCCGAATGCTTGATTTTTACAAAGAAATAAGTCTTTTGTTACAAAAATCTTTTGTTCGTGCAAAGTCCCTTTAACGTAAGTCTGTTTATGTTAACAATGGCGGGTACAAGTGCCATTGCAGTTTTCTGCTGCCATTTTCTGTTGGGGACTACTTGATGTTATGTCTGTGCATACCCCTAGGCTTTCAATATTCTTGACAATAAGCAGTGGTTGTGACCTTCTCAGAATAGTTATTTACTTGATGAAATAGTCATAGCACAACGTACATGCATAGCCTGATTATGTGAAGGAAAGTGAATGTCAATTAACAAGGACGTTACGATGGAGATGTCGGCCTTGTGCAGTACATGTGCTTGCCCCCCTCCCTTCTGCATCCCCAAAAATGACACTTAATGGGATCCAGAGGGATGCACTAGGTGCTGCAGCTGCAGGTATGCCTTGCATGGACAATTGTCAGGCAGAAAGGTATGGGGACAGCATCAGTGACAACTGCTGCAACCCCTAATTAAAGGAGAGCCTTTTTAACCTTGTTTTCAGAATAAAACTATTTCTACTAGAAAAGTATGTTAATCCTATGTAAATTGCACACCTACCTTACTCCTTTGCCAAACAGGGAAAATATTAAATCTTGTGCACCCCATACTCCCAACTTTGCAGGAAGTTTGAGACATATTCCATGACCCTCCTCCTTTTCCTCTATTCCTTTACCCAGTTTGTTTGGGTAAGGGAATATATAGGTTGGAAGGACCCCAATCCCTTATCTGGGAGAGGTATGGTTCACTACCCTGGAGGTGGTCAGTCATTGACTCCCTCCTATCACTTGATGAAGAGGTGAGCAGTGAAAATATGTGTCCATTTCCTACCTAAGGTTTCCCAACACCTAGGGGTTTATTGGCTAAAGTGCGAATTCACCTGTCAAAGTGAATTTGCATCTCTTCGCGTGGTTACTCCCTGATCCTCTACTCCTTATTGGCTAAACAGCGGATTCCCATAGAATATCTGCAAACGTGATAATAAAAAATCCATAATAAAGTGCCCATAGGAAATTCGCGACCATGTCAATAGCAGTCTATTGTGTAGTATGCAACCTTCGTTATCTGGTGAATCTGCCACATCACAGAATATGGAGAAGTAGCAAATTCACTCTTTTACGCGACTATTTGCACTTTAGCCAATAACCCCCCATAATGGCTTACTTATTACTTGTTATATTATAAATAATATAACAGAGATGCTGCATTTTAGTCAAGTTAAGTTTTGAATCAGTAAGTGCTTCTTTCACTCTCCTCTGATGATGCTTTTAGATACTGGACCGAAACAACTTTTTTGTCAGACATTAAAGTCCTAATAAGAGCGTGTTATTTGCTTGGTATTTTCTAGATGGATATAATTTATATATACAGGTAGTCCTCGACTTACGTTGTTGATCCGTTCTTACGTGGCGTCGTAAACCGAATTTCGATGTAAGTCGGATCATACATTCATACAGTATGGTTCGACTTACGTCGCAAACCGTGTAAGTCGGAACAAGGCATGGTTGCATGCAGTTCGACTTACGTCACGAAACCGTGTAAGTCGGAACATGGCATTGTATAAAGCGTTGTAATCCCGAAACGACGTAACTCGAGACCGTCGTAACCCGAAGACTAACTGTATATGTTTTTATTTTGAACATTAGTCATGGAATTTTGCATTGCTTTAACGGTAATTGTATTGATTTATCAACACAAGACAGAAACCGCAAGCCCATTTTATTATTATTTATTTATCTATAGCTTGAATTTTTATTTGCAGTCTTTGGTGAGAAAACTGAAGGCTTATAGTCAAGGCCCATAGTATTAATCAATAAACACTGGTCCCCGAGATTACAGTAAAACCATGCAAAGCGCCAACTGATTGCAAGAGTGTCACTGACCTTTTTTTTTGCCCATATTTGATTTAAAAAACAAAACAAAAACAGTTCTGTGACAGGCAGGGCACTTAAAACTGCAATCATTTTTGGTACTGTGTAGCCTTGGAAACTGTAACAACAGCAAAATAAGCAGCAATTATGTATAATTTTCATCTCTACTTCATTGCCTTGGTAACAAGTAGTAGTTTCCCATCTTACCATTTACTCAAAATCTTCACTTAGCATAACATGATAAAAATGCAGGAAAAGGATTCTGTCATGTATGTAGATGTATAATTTTATTCATAAAGCGCCACAAACATACGCAGCGCTGTACAATCCAGTAATACAAATATAATGCAGACATGGGAAAAGTACATTAAACAATACAAGTATAATATCAGAAGGATATATCACTTTAAGTGCGAGGTTGACACAAGACTGCACTCTGAATTTCCATTGTGATTCTAATTAGCACAAATAGCAAATATATTCACAATAAAATGCAAAAATCTGTTTGCTTGGAAATGCACGTGTATGCATCCACTAAAAAATGTACAGTACATCACTCATAGCTTTCTAAAAATAAATGCGCTGCAACCCATTGCAGTTTGCTCGCGTTTTGCACTGATAAAATGAACAAGTGTATTTATAAATCTTGCACAGGCATACATTGAATAGCTGACAAAAGAATCTATGCATTCCTTGAACCGCCTTTAAAGCCCCTATAAGTTCAAAGTAATTTTCTGCGGTTTGTGAGTATGACACATTTTTAATGTTTTACTGAACACCAATGACACAGATGTCAATACTTCACAACCAAGAACACAAACATGCAATCACTTCTCAAAATGTCACCAGTAAATAGGTTCCACATGACCTTATTCACACATAGTAATGTTTTCTTTTGCTTTACTTAATACTGTCTATATAGAACAGGGAACAGACTCATTTATACACAAGGGGTTGGGGGTGGGATATCAAGAAAGCACAATGCTGATTTTTCATGCAGAACTGCACTTCATAATTGTTGGAGGTAAAGCAGCTGTAAAATGCAACAATGTACTTGCTGTCTTTTAAGCACGTTGCGATTTATTTTATGTACATATAATCTAGGTGCATACTAGCCTTGTTATTGTTGACCATTGATATTGGTATGCAATAGAAAGGGAACCACATTGAAAACAATGCAAAGTGTGCTCATTTCGGCATGTCAATATTTATCAATAAATAGTAATTTATTTAGTAATAGTTAGTAGTTTTGAGGAGGGGGAGGAGCATGGGAGAAGGCGGTGCTGCAGGGAGAGGAGCACCATTTTGTTATGCACTGGTTGAAACAGGTAAAATGATAGATTCACTATGGTGCAGCAGAACAGTTAAAAGCAGTGAGTGTTCAGTTTAGATCTAAAGAGACAAACTCCTATAATAATTAGGGTTCATAATTTATGGAGATGAATGCTGAACTTAACTGTGATAGTTGAAAGTTCTTATTTATAATTCAGATGATTTATATTGCTGGTACAGTTCTTACAATCTTATTAGAATCTCTCTATATTACAATAGTAGTCTGGCCCTTTCACCCTGCAAGTTCCATTTATTGACTGTTTTATACATTGGCAGGTGTGCTGAAG
The DNA here is from genome assembly GCA_019650415.1 of Pipa parva. Taxonomy (NCBI): domain Eukaryota; kingdom Metazoa; phylum Chordata; class Amphibia; order Anura; family Pipidae; genus Pipa; species Pipa parva. Next base: position 26,407 of record WMED01001383.1, read on the forward strand.
ATTCTTATCAGCATAGCTGTTACAGTAACGACTTATTAAAGGCATTGCTAAAATGTATTGGATATTTACAAACAACCTCAGCTCCAAACATGGATAACACAGCACAAACATGTATTTTATGGATATTAATTCCAAGGGAATTGTGTTCTTTTAACTGAATTCTTGTGACCTCCCTGCAGTGTGAGGCAACAGCATATTCACCTAATGGAACATTTATTTATTCCTACACATTTTCCAGTAACCTTTAAAGTTTCAAGTGGCTTGTGTTTATAGGAATTGCTATTTCCTACCCTATATTTGACTGGAAGCTTTGTTACTGAAGTTTACTTGGCTTATGTCTGTCAAAATCTGATTGGCAAAAAAAAAAAAAAAAAACCTTCATACTTTGTCGTACTCAGAAAAGGGCTAATGTAACTTTCCAGCTGCCAAACATACTCGAGATCAGTGGCCTGTGGATAGTAATATTTCAGTAAAAAGTCAAAGATAATCCAAATAGCACAGAGCATAACCTTCTGCAGTTGTTATGGAAACTTTTCTACTTGTCTGCAAGAGAAGGAATTTCAGACTGCTGCATATTTCTGTAAAGTGCAGAATTGATGACCTGTGTTACTGCAGCAAGATCAATCATAATGGGCTTTTTAGGAAAGTGAATTTGTAACTTCACAAAGCGTTGGATTTAAGAATTTTCTATTTATCTCCATGGCATATTCAGACTATTCTGTAGTAGTTCTACACATTTCTTACTAAAGTAGATAAGGAGCGGACCTAATCACACAGTTTCATTAGGATTTAAACTTTCATCAGGCTGAGATTTGACAGAGGTTGTTAGTCCTAAAACTTGAGGGTGGGTGTCCACCTTCTTTCATACAGTGTCTGTTTTCTCCATTACAGCTAGATTATGAACAAGGCACATTAGACATAGGGCCCAAGGATTGGTAGGGGGCTAGCAACAGTCACTGGCCATTAAAAAATATTTTTAGTTATGTAACTGGAGGAAGGTTGAGGCCAAACCACTTATTTGAATAGGGCCCTGTTGCATCTTAATCCATCAAAGGTTTCACAGTCTGGGGGCAGAATGCAGAGGCGCCAGCACTGCAGATGTTAGCGTACAGAATGCAGAGGCGCCACCACTGCACATGATAGCGTACAGAATGCAGAGGCGCCAC
>WMED01001384.1:0-27876 GCA_019650415.1 Pipa parva
TGATGTTCCGAAACACTTAAGTGTGACAAGCATGCAAAAAAACAGGAAATGAGGAAGGGGCAAACACTTTTTCACACCACTGTACATTTGCAAATAATTGTTGGAGACTTGGTTAAACTAAAGCAGTGTTTCTTAGCAGTTTACTTCTTGGGTCTCTTTATTTACCCATCTTTCTTCTTAGTTTCCACTGAAACCAAAAGTTCCCAAAAAGAATATACTTACTTTACGAAAATTACAGGAAACAATTGCTTAACTCATCTAGTGTCCAAGTAGCCACTGCAGCATACATGCATTGTCTGGGAAACCAGGAGAAACTTTTCACTATGACTTGAATACTTAGGATTTGAATTGACAATAGAAATTTAATTTACATTCTACAGTAGAAATGGAGATGATCATGGAGGTTTGTGTGAGGTAAACCAGAGTTTCAGAAATTGCTTAAAAGTGTGAGAAAACCAACGCTGGGAGGAAGAAAACACTTGTCCTCATTGATCAATGAGAGTGTTCTAAAAACGCAATGATACAATTTCAATGTCCATATGTGACAGTATTAACTAATAAGAACATCTGAATGTGCTCTACCCCTCTGTTACAGTAGAGGTTATCTTGAGAGATCTTCCTCAGTAATTCACTGCTACATTTTGCAGATGAGAGGTATGGTCTTGATAAAGATAAAAACATACAGAAATGAATAAAATTCACTATTTTACGTAAAAAAAATAACATTTGTACAAATTCTGTATTTGAGTAGCTGCCATGATAATCCAAATTGGATTTTTTTTTTACAGATTGTACCAATGAATGGAAATATAATAAAAGTTTTCCAGCCCAGCTGAAATATTATTCAGATTTTTGTTTTTAAAAGAAAATCCCATTAATATATTTAATTGTTAGGAGCTTTAATCTGTGTTATAATTAGTACCTATTGGTTGGTGATTGGTCAGTCCATTGTATGATGTGTATTATTACACAGCTGTCTGGTATGTTTTCTGATTAGTTTGACCAATTCTCTGTGGGGCTTATTCATGAAAGCGGGCAGTGCAGACATCTGTGTCTGTCTAATGTGTGTGTGTGTGAGACTGAATAGGGAAACTAGATTGTAGGCTCCACGGGGCAGGGACTGAATCTCTGTAAAGCATTGCATAATATATCAGCGGTATATAAATGAATAAATACCTACACATACAAAGTGAGGATTCGGGTGTCGAATAGTATTCACATCGGTTCAAGTTACAATTTTTCAAAAGTTTTGAATTCACTACTATTCACTAGGGTTGAGGATTCCCATAACGAAAAAGCAAATGTCATTGAAAATGATTTCTTGTGTGGCGTAGTCAAGTTGAACAGTAGGAGCCCTGCCTTCAACCACTGAATTCACAACTTTGATCTGGCGAATGCAGCACAGCTCCCCTTGCCAAATATGCTTCTTTGACAGCACTTGTTAAATATCTGAGTTACACGCAAAGGGCGAAATTTACTAAGGGCGAAACGATTGCCCGAAGTAAATTTCGCCCAAAGTGTTTCAGCCACTATCATAAGCATCGGAATTGGTTGTCAATTCGCCATGTTGCAGAGCTTTCTGAATACCCAAATATGGAGAAGTGGTGAATTAAGGCAAGTTTCGACCCTTGTTTCCATGTTTCTGTTTCAATAGTCAGAAATTTGGCTTAAAATTTAGGGGGTAATTCAGCAAAGTGCGAATTTACCTCCCGATTCTTCGCATCACCTCGCCGAGACTGTTACGCTCTTGCTGATGTCCTACACACGCTTTAAAGGTATTCCAGCCTCGCCCAGACCACTCGAGTCACCTCGTTGAGACTAGGATACCTTTAAAGCGTTTGCTGATGTCTGTGTGTAGGACATCAGCGAGTGCGTAACAGTCTCGGCGAGGTGATGTGAAGGATCGGGAGGTAAGTTCGCACTTTGCTGAATTCCCCCCTTAGTGTTCATGTTAGTTTAATCACACCTCCTGCAATTTCGACAAGTAGCATGGTCTCCATTCTATATTTATTTACTCAGTTGCATATTAATACCTGACTCACTGCATTTACAGCTTGGCTTGGTGTCGTACTGTTGTGCATTTTATTTAATACAATAGCAGCCCCTAGTGGTGCTGACAATGCATTTCACATTTTTATAATAAACCACTTTTAAAAAGCACTAAAGACCTACAATGGTTGATAAGGGGGGTAGACAGGTTTCTGTTACTAAGACAGAGAGATCTATAAATGATATAGATTGACACCAAGGGGTCTAACCATAGATCTATGGAGTTATTGACTAAAATCCAAATTTTCTTCTAAAGGTGTGAATTCACTACTTCCCCATATTCAGATATTCAGCAAACTTTGTGATATGGTGAATTCACCAACTAACAACAGTCGCATACTACACAAGTCTGCTATTGACACAGTTGCGACTTTACTATGGGAATTTTGACGCGGTCTCATATTTTCTAAGGGGAATTCTCTGTTTAGTAAATAAGGAGTAGAGAATCAGGGTGTAGCCACCTGAAGTGATGAGAATTCACTTCGACAGCTGAATTTTCATTTTAGTCAATAACCCCCATAGATTTGGCAGCAATTTTGATATAAAGAATCTGAAATGTTGTAGCATTTGGTCTTTTATTTGGTGACCCATGATCCTTAGCTGTATGATTGGCCAAAGGTTAGAAAGAAATAGAATATTTTTATATATATGCATAATACGTGATGTGACAGCTTTATTTAAGAAAAATAAATGGGAAGATTGTGAAATAATAGCATATGTTGTAACTGTATATCTTCCAGTATAGAGAAAATACACAAGCTTGACCCAAGTCACTCTCGCTATACAAGAAGGTGAGACATGGAACAGAGGGTCATGTGACATGGAAATTACCATAGAGTTGGTTATAAAGAGTCACAGGTTGAAAGGGTTGATCTATATCTGTGATGGATAACCTATGACATGCATGTCAGAGGTGACACACCAAGGCGTTTTTACTGACACACATCATGTTGCTGTTCGTGCTGTGTTCTTATTAGGCGAGTTGCCACGCCTCCAAATTTTTGTCAAAGTGACACACCACCTGAATTATGCTCGGTTTTTTGATTAATTTTGACACACACATCAAAAAGTTGGCCATCACTGATCTATATGCTACACAGAGAGACTCCTGACAACTGACAAAGCCAAGGGCATACGTGGTCAAATTAATTTTATCGATATGCTAAATATTTGTAAGTGTAATTTTAATTATTTATTGATTATATTAAAAAGGTTTTACACAACTGTCATTGCAGAGGTGGATTTTGTTTTGCATCAGTAGCAGCCAGAAACAATCCTTTTAAAGAAGATTTATTTGTACATACAGACTGAAAAAGTTAGGATGCCCCAGAGACACTCAGGGGTGTGGAAATCAAATGTGGACTTTTTGCATGTTTGGGTACTGGTTGATGTATATGTACGCTCAGTGGCGCTTTAAGGGGGTAATTCACCAAACAGTGAACTTACCCTCCGGATCATTCGCATCAGTACTCATACCCGGTTATGCGCTCGCTGATGTCCTGCACGCGGACATCAGCGAACGCTTTAAAGGGATTCCAGTTTTGACAAAGCTCGCGAGGCTCTACTCATGATGCCTCGCAAGACTGGAATCCCTTTAAATCTTTCACTGATGTCCGCGTGCAGGACATCAGTGAGCGCATAACCGGATATGCGTACTGATGCTAATGATCCGGAGGGTAAGTTCGCTGTTTGGTGAATTCTAAAGACAAATTTAGTAGTTGTTACACATGTGATAAATTCATTCCACAGTGAAAGTTGGAGAGGGTGTATTATGGTGCTTTTTATTAATAGACTGGGATAATAAAATGGAGGACAGTCTTACACACTGAGGGGAACTGGTATAATTAATACATACAATATAACATATACTGATATAACATAGTAAAATACTGAGCACTGATACAGTATTACAGTAATTGTATAAGTGATCTGCTATACACAGGGCCAGTTCTACCGATGGGTGATGTGGGCGACTGCCCAGGGTGCAATCTATTTGAGGGGCGCTGTCCCCCACATCGCCCATCGCTAAACTCACCTCCAATAGCATTCCAGTGATGCACCTTCTCTAATGAGGTAAGTTGAATGTGATGGCGCTCCTTGGCTGTTTCGGGTCTTGTCGGCTGTATTCGGTTGCTGCCAGCAAGGCCTGAACATCTAAGGAGTGCCATCGCATTCAACTTACCTCATTAGAGGAGTTGCGTCGCTGGAACACTGTTGGAGGTGAGTGGGGGCATGGGGCAAGAAGGGGTGGCATGGGGCAAGGGGGGCGGCACGGGGCAGGGGGGTGTCGCAGGGCAGGGGGGGTAGGTCAAGGGGTGGTTCGCCCAGGGCACCAATAGAACCAGAACCGCCCCTGGTTATACACTGTATACATTCACCAGCAAATACATTACTATACAATACTAGCTTCTAGAAAACAACTGTTTAAACAGTTCATAATTAAAGGCTATGTAAACCCTGTCTATGAATTCAGCTCCTTTTTTACCTATTATATACGAATATATTTTTCAGATAAGTCCTGCCTTACCTCTTCATACAACAAGGATCACTTATCCACCTTTGATTGCTTGCTCCCACTGATCGCTTTCCCTGCTTGTTCCTCTCAGCTAAGCAGACCGCATGGGCAGTTGAAGTGAGATCTGCGCATATGAAAGGATAGGAACAGACCTTATACAGCAAGCAGGGAACTTTATTTCTGTGAGGCGATGGTGTTTCTCAATGCGGCTATAAAGTAAATGCATGTTCACTTTGTCAGTGGAGCTTTTTGGCGCTATACAGGAAGCATCTGTATACAGAAAGACTGTGGGAGCAGCAGACATTCTACAACAGGCTAGTACTGCTAATCTCACAATTGTTTTGAGATTTTACAGTTTAAATTGGCTTTGGATACAAATATATATTAAAAATAATGATCTTATGAAACTTCTAATGCAGCGCTTCTCAACCTGTGAATCGGGACCCCTTTTGGGTCCGCACGACCATCTCACAGGGGTCAAGAACCACTGTGGAGCCCGGAAGGGCTCTCCGGTCCCCTTTTATAAGGGTTCCTGCATGGTGACGTCGACCCAGAACGCCATCATGTGACGCGCGTACGTGATGATATTTCGCCCGAACGTTACCACATGATGACGTCGGGCCTGAACGTCAGGCCGTGACGTCAGCACCAGGGGTTGCGGTCTCAAAAAGGTTGAAAATTGCTGTTCTAATGCCCTTTAATATCTAACTTTGGGAACCTGTTCCTTTACCTGCATTAAAATACAGGATAGTTTTACACACTGGCGGGAACTTGTGTAATTAATAAGGAAGTTCCCACCTGAAACAAAAACAATGGTTCCACCTACTGGTACAGTGCAGTAAATGTTCCCAGTACACGTACCCTTTATGGGAACAATAAATTACTCTGTCCTCACTAACAATTTTAATGTGTTTTATTCTCTGGGGGGGGCTGCAAAACTTACATATCTTACATTGCTAGGAGTAAAAATATTTTACAAAAGATTTCCCACTTGTCTTCTGTGCTTTGATTTAAAGGGCGCTATCATAATTTTCAAATGATATCATGTGATCATGTAGAGATCAATATTGCCTGCATTTTCTTTTATGGTAATGAAATAAATGTATTGTAGTGTAATGAAATAGTAGTAAAATGCAGCAGAAGTTATGTTAAATCCTATACAGACATCTGCCTAAGGAGCGTGGAATCTCTCATTGAGTAATGGGAGGATATTTCATAAGTCAGGTACATTTAAGAAGTGTGGAAGAGAGTACTTCTCTTCCCCCTCTGGTATTGGACCTGCCTTGGATAGACAAGATGGTGCTAAAGATAAGAAGGGATACCTGGTGGGCCCACTGGGATTATGCCCTAGGACCAGCCTGTCCTGCTGCCCAGAGCTCCGGAGAGAAGGAAAACTCTTAGAGAGGCCCTCATTAACTCGGTGAGGATATTAGCCTAGACCCTGATTTAAGTGCTATAGTAGCACAAAGCACAGTCAGTCTGACCAGCCAGAGTTGAGTAAGGCCGAAGTGACTAAAGGGCTGGCTTCCAGTTTGTTTGGATGAACATTCTGCATTAATAAAGGGATCTCTGTAGCGTGCAGGTTTAGGGGCATACCCCAAAGATGCTTCATGTGAGCCTGTACTAAAACGAGGCCACCTTGTGACTCCCAGAGGGAAAAATACTGTGTGTCCTCAACTTGTTGTGTTACAGTCCTGCCACTATGGAGATGTAAGTACTTAAAAGGTGAAATAAATCTTACATGAATGGCATATGAAGGAAACCATGGTGGATGTTTATTTCTCCATATCACGCCTAGTGATTTTGCCTACAGTAGAACCCCATACTGGACAGCAGTAAATTACAAGTAGATACCTTCTAAATATATTAAGCAGATCAGCAGGTGGTTGAATAGAACAGTAGTTCTCAAATTGTGAGGGGGACCTCAGTTGTGATGCACAGTGGAAGGTTAGGTAAATGCAAAAAGATATCTAATCAACCTGTATAAACTGGGCCTGGAGTATTATGGAGTCAGCACTCAGTACAGTGTTTTACTTTAGTCTTACCTAAACTGCTCCAAAGTGAAACAATGTCATTTTTATAATGTTTTATCAACATATAAAACGTTCCAATAGTACAACCTTTTTTTTTTTTAATTTAAACAAATTTGATGCCATAGAAAAACTCAACACAAAAGAGAAAAGTCCAAGGTGTTTCTTACAGTACAGGTTTTATTAATACTGGATCGTCACAGTGCGGAGTTACCAAACAGCGCTATTCTGCGCAAGAAAGGAAGGATGAATATCAAAAGAAGTTGTTTTAAAAAAAAAACGCAATGAAAGTGAATGAAGGTGTTTAAAAGAGGTGCACAACTCAAAATAAGTTAAAAACAAAATAGAAAAACAGTTTAGCAAGAGCAGAGAAATTAGCGCAGCTGAACAACACATTGAGACGTCAATTTCAGTTTATGGTACTGGATGTTTTTTGTTTTTTTTTAACTTTTCTATTTTTAACATCTGTACAAAATGAAGTTATCAAGTGGAAAAAAGAGCAAATAACTTAATCTGCCCTGCGTGAAAGGTTAAAGTTACAGGGATGTGACTGACATTCATACATACGCAGACATATATCCAGTGTAAGAGGGCTTATCTTTACAATGACAACAGTGCTTTGGGTTATAGACACACATAGAAGGAGATTACATAAAAGGGAAACCCACAAGGTCATAACCCTCTCCACAAATTGATACAAAAAGTCGAGGTGAGAGGGAGGAGATAAAAGGACAAAATCTCAGGAGATTCAGTAACAGGGAAAGGGAAGAAAGCAATTTGTGCTTAAGTTTCCTGTTTCTTGGTATCTTACAAATTCTGGACAATTTAGCCTATTATAAGCCTTCAAAATGAGCACCAATAATATGCCTATATGTTTCCCTCTTTGGATCCTACCCTTTCTACTGTTTTAGACAAAATGGGGTCCTAAGCAAAATTCGAGGTGTTGCCCCCTTCACTGTGACTGTTGGACCAACTGCACCGGGGCACAGCACCATCGCACATGTAAATGAAAGTGAATGTGGAAATTACTTTAGCTTAGAAGTATCAATTTGGGCCAATATTCCAGTGCGAAGATTTCAAAATCAATTTTATTGGCAGCTTCTTGGTGTCCCTCAGGGGCTTGGAGCCATAGGCAAATACACTACCCCACCTTTCCCAAAACAGTAATCCTGTCTTTGTTTTAGAACCCGCTAATGTAACAATGTTGTGCATCTTAACAAATAATTTTGAACACTGGAAATAATCTTTAGGTGCTCTTGTATCAATAACAGTGCATCTTTTATTTGAACACAAGTGTAGAATTTCAAAAGCTTCAACTAGTAACAAATCATGTCAAACTGAACTGACACTACCTACACTGTATGACATAACAGATAAATATCTTTGCATTAGTATACAGTAGTAGTTTGTCCTGCAAACCATCTTATAAGATAATTTTTATAGAGCCTAAATGTATTCGTCTGGTCTAAAGGATACAGTATCGGTCAACCATAAAGACCTTTGCTATGTTTTTTAATACACTTTAAGGGGAAAATATACATAAAACATACATATTACTGTAGCAGACACAGACTTTGCATACATTCTCTTGTATACACTTGCTATAAATATGTGTCTTCTATAAAGTGTAAAGTTAAGACAAGTATTTGTTGAGATTATTTCTAAATGCAAACTATCCATGATGTGCATTAAAGTCACAGTGAGCTGGAATTACAGGTTTGGTGTAGATACTAGCAACTGCTGCTAACCAAAGAAGGTAGGTCTAATGGCTGCTATACTACTACATGTAGAGTTTTGCTGTCTGTTCCTGTAATGCTCCATAGAAGTTGTAGTCAACTGGGGCTTTTCCAACTATTTTTGGGACAGTATACCTTACATCCTCACATAAGATGTTACATTGACTTTTTCTTGTTCTTAAGTCTGTTCTTAATTTTGGTACAGGCTCTTTAGACTGTTCCCACATTTTATGTTTCATCCACAGTTTGCTACAGAATTATTTTGTTACACACCCATCCAGTGATTCACTTCTAGAAATGTGGGCCTTTATTTCAATAACTGAAACAGAGGTTTGAAAGCCACTCTCCAGACCTCAGGTATTATCAGTAGTGGAAAGGAAATCCTGACAAATGATTCTGCATTGATCTACAATCACATATATGTTGTTAGGGGGCAGGAAGTCAGGCTAGGTTAACCACTGTACTTAGATGAACATATTCCAAAAATGCATCACCTACCAAAGTCCTATTTTGGACACCACAGTCCAACAGCACACAAGATAATTTATTCCTTTATAAAATGACCTCCTGGATTCCTTTTCTTCTATAGGGGGTCTTATTTCTTAAATCCTTCATTTGAACATACTTCAACCTCAGTTAGTTTTGTCCAAAACAGACTCAAATAACTTAACCTAACCTTCAAAGTAGCAGTAGATATTTTTCTGCTCCCCCTAATATTTATACTAACTTTCTGCCATAAACCTTTTCAGCACATAACTCATTCTTTCTCAGCTTTAATGAGTACTTACATGCACACATAAATGAAAAGTTGCTGAAAACCATTGGAGGGAATATAGACTTCCCAGATTGAGTAATAAAATAAACATTTAATATAGAATTGTGTAGCTAAGTGCTATGCAGGTGCTGTGTGATATGTTGCTGGACAAAATACAGTGATGCTTAAAACTTTTTGAATGCCCTGCTCTATGGCCTTTCATCTATCAGCCTTTCAGTCTTAGAAGTTCGCATCAGCACTGTACAACTTGTTGCAATTAGTCAAATTTCAATGTATTTTTTGCATACATGTAGCAAATAAATTATTACAAATCTTGTTGTCAGCAAACATATCATCAGACTAACATTAATCTCCGAATTAAATGGCCACTCATTGACAGATGCTGTTCTTATGTTGGTCATGTTTGACTTTTCTCTGCAAACGAGCTAAAAAAAGGTAGTTTTATTAAATCCAGTGGGTTAATGATTTTATGCATACATGTATATATAGTCGTCAAGCACCTACATTTGATTGGTCATTCAACCTGACTAGATAACCATTAGGACTTTTTATTTGGGTCCAGTTTGGTAAAGCATTTGAGTGTCATGTTAGCCACAGAAGTTATTTTGTGGTCAGTTCAAATGACTAGATTTGTGTTCAGTCATTACAGACATTCTTCATCACACAACTGTTAGCATGTAGTAAATTGCATTTCATTTTCCCAAAGCTTGGCAACTTGGGTCTTCTCTGTAGTTGGGAGAGAGCTGTTTTCTTCCCTAGCCCCCAGTCTCATTGCAGTTGGTTAGAATAGTATATTAATGACAGCTGGGAAAACACCGTGTTGTCAACCTCCACTAAATGCCCTGCAACCTATTAGTGTATCTTGGTATTTGCTTTCTTTTATAAGGAATCTGACCTCAGGCATAACCATTAAGATTTACAGATGAACACCAGCTTAGATATTGAAAAAATGACTTCTGCCAACTGCAATTAACAGGTTCCCACTTATCAGAGTCACACGAGTGACTAAACACTAGATTTAAAGAAAACTTTGGCAATGCCTGCACAGTTTTATAGAAGTTATCATGATTTATAGCCCAACATGACCATAATTACAGTGGAACATTTTTCCTAATGCCCATGTTTACTAACTACCCCTCTGCACCTACCTATAATGGGTTTCATCAAAAGGTTGTTGGAAAAAGCTAAGGCTTGCAGTTCAAAAACAGCTTAAAAGGCCTCAGTTTGGTCATTCCTTAGTTAAGGTGTTTGTTAAAGAAGATAGCTTAGTAAATATAGCCCAAAGTTCTTCTTATGCCAAAGAAGGCTGTTACAAGCCATTTTGCAAGGGCCTGCTCTCAGCATTTGAAGACATTTTCATCAGGTAATATGCTGTTGCCAATGCAATAAAATGGCACACTTCATATCCATTATCCAGCACGCCTTTCCTAGCATATTGCATATGAAGTAAGTTATTTTTATTTATAAGACGTATTCATTTATATCAGCTAGCCCTGCTACCACCAGGAATAGGAGGGTACAATGTAATTTTCCACCTGGCCAGCAGGTGGTGTTTTAAGAACATAGCTACACAGCTCAAAAGGTTCTCTGTGACCAGTATTTTTTTCCCATTTGACTGCCTATGGCTCAGCCAGCAGTTAGTAAAAATATTCTCTCTTTTTATGATTAGAACTAACTCCCCACTTCTATTCAGAAGTATCTAATTTGGGAGGAAAAAAGTACTTGTATCAATTCATCCTTGAATAATTACTGTCCTGCAAGTACTGAATTAACATTTCTCTGGACATAAACTACCTCTGTTTACCAGAGGAAATTTTCAATATATCTGTTGCTACATCTGACAGGGAGGTTTTGTGTTTATCCCACGCTTTCCCTCTAATCATTCTAACAACTAGTTTAGTTGATTATTTACTACTTTTTCCCTGCATAGTTTTATCAGGAATAAACATTTTACTATAATTCTATATCTAAGGTCCTTGAATACAGTAGCAAGGACATTTGTAACCTCTTTTTGCCCACACCTGGACTGCAGTTTTTGAATTTTTTTTAACTGTTAAAGACTCAATTTCTATCATTCTATAAAAAAATAATTATTTTTTGTTTCCACTGATTGAGAAGTGCACTGTTATCTTAAAAAAAAAGGATAACAACATATCATGTATCTAAATATGTAAATTAGAGGTCCAATCAAGTAGCTCTCAACCTGGGAATGATTAGATACTCTTGCATAATAATAATATAATATTCCATAGAGGTTTTTTTTTTTTTTGCCAATTATGTGTTGTTTTTTGCATTGTTTATCTCTATACATTACAGCTATCACTGTTTGTATAAAGTACCTTAGAGATCCCATCTCTTCCAATTTGTTTCCATTATTTCTAGCAAGAGCTTTTATTAAAGGGGTTACCAGGGCTAAAGCCAAAAGCAGTTACAAAAATGGCTGTACTACAGCTTATCGGTGTGGGAAACTATTAAACATTTCACAATTTTCATTGACTTGTCAAATTGATGAACACCTCTATACTCAGAGATTACAGAAACATGGAGGAGGCCAAACAAAATCTTAGATGCATTTTAGCAGTATGATCGTATTCAAATAATGATGGTATAAATCTGTGGAATGCTAGGCCAGGCCCAAGGGCTATAAGATCTGGGGGGAAGGTACATGCACAATGCAGTATTCTACAATTTCACATGGTAAGGAGTATTACTAATGTATTAAGTTCTATTACAGAAGTTTCATAATAATCTTTAACAGTCAATAATTCAGAAACAGTGCAGAACCAAAGTACAGACAAGAATAACTAATGAACTATTTATCATATAGAACTGAACGCATCCTTCGGTTTAGTCCCCCTTTAAACAATGAACATGAAGATCTCAAGAGTAATGGCAGTTATATTATCGTTAAAATACCACAAATTAATACCATATAAATTTAAGGGAGAAATTTAATAAAATCAAAAATATCGATATTACCGATATTGCTATATCGAAAATTTGCTGATATCGGTAATATCGATATCATAATATCGGTAATTTCTATATTGTGATATTGAATTTTCAATCGACATTATGGATTTTCCATAGAAATAAACAGGTTAAACGTTTCGATCGAATTTCGATATTGCGATATCGATATTACTGATATAATATTGATAAACATCCGGTTTCGAGATATTGCAATATCAAACAGTATTTACCGATATCGATATTTTTGATTTTATTAAATTTCACCATAAATGTTACATACTAATGTTCTTGTCTGTAAACTGCATGTAATTCTTTTTCAGCAGTGGGGGAAACTATCTATGTACCTTTCACTTCCTGATTACTAACAGGTACATAATAACATTATCTCTAGAGGTTACTACTGTATGTAACAGCAAACACACTTAAATATCTTTTTGTAAAGGAATGAGAACCTTTTATATTAATGTTGTTCTCAACTGCTCCCTTTTATAAGAATAACCCCTATTGTGTTGGCGTTTTCATTTAATACATTTAATAGGCCATTTACTATCAGTCTGGTACCCTTCCAGAGAAGGAAAATAAAAAATAACTTTTATTTTTGTGCACTAAGTGGCTTTGCTGTAAGCTATTGAATTTGTATACCCTTATTGCATTTGTACTGTATGAGATAAAATCACATGATGTGCAAATTTAGGGACTTATGTTTGCCTCGTCAGTGAGTTCAGCAAGCATTGTGGATTGCAGCTGATGCAGGCAGTCTATGATAGTGGTTTGTATAGACTACCCATCAGTGCTCCACCAAGTGAAGGGAAGATAATCCAAGTTCAGTAGATAAATCAAGAATATAGAAAGTGATAAGACATTTTAGGTACTTATAATAAATATCTTGACTCTTCAGTTGCTGGATGTATAAGTTAATTTGAGATTTTGCATTAGCCCATTACCTCTATGGAACTGGCAATTATTGATGTTGGAGAGCTCCCCTTGCGTGTCATGCTAGATCAGTATATTGTTTCTGCTTGATGTGCTAATGGCTAAATCTGGCACCAGCAGTTTTCACATTCTTTTTTACACTAGAATGCATAGAATTGGAATACCATAGAAGAATGTAGAAACAGATGATGTCCCATCAATGCTAAAGCAACAACCCTTCTCTAACTGATTTTTAAAATGACAGGAAGATGAATTCCTGTATAATATGGCTGCAATGAACAAAAGGTTGTTATATGGCAGAAAACTCAAAGATCTCAAAGATGAAACATTTAATCAACCTGCCTATAGTGGATGCTAAATTAAAATGACAAAGCACTAAGGAGTGCAGTTAGCCTTCTCTGACTTAATGCCAAAAATATGGAATCTGAATTCATTTGAATTTTGTCAATTTGATAAGAGTCAAATTTCAATATATTACTGAAAAATGTCCATAATAATAAAAGATACCTGAAACTAATATTTACAACTTTGCATATATCTAGGAAACATTTATAGAAAATTATAGAACATCTGTTATATATTATCTGGATTTTCTGCAAAATGTGGGCAGACGACTGTACTTTATTTGGCTGGTGCAAACAATCCTCATCTGACTATCAATGAGCTCACGTATTTTAGTGCCAGACTTAAAGTGATAGTGACATTAGTGGGTTTTTCATCATTCTAGAGATCTTTAAAAGTTACCTATAAGTCATGTCTTTAATTTTTGCCAGTGGCTTCTTTGAGCTGAGAATCATAGCTGATTACTGTCATGTAGCATCTGATCTGACAGCATTTTAGGCTACTGGGAGCAAGTGGGGCCTAAAGTAATTCATGTTTATATCCTGTTACTTTGGTAACTGCCAAATATTGAATTACTGGTAAATAAAAGGATGAGAGTAGTTTCTGTACCTTTACAAATAAATGTAAAAAAAAAAAAAGGAAGTAGCTTTTGTCTGATAACTCAAAACCCTATGTTCAGTGCAGCCATGTAACAAATAAGTAAGCTAATGAAAGTATGTTTCTACTCTTATTCAGCACAAGCGCAGTAAGTAGTTAGTATGTTAATTAATGGCCTGTGATCATTTCCTTACAGATTACTTTCAATAAAAAGGACATCAAGATCTACCGGAGCAAGTATTACTCAGGTTAGAAATATCCTCAAACAATCAAATGTAAGGTAAGTACTACTAGGTTGTATTACTCCAGCATAAAATGGATTAAATATTTAAATAAAACTAGTAATCAATTTTGAGATTTCTACTGCTGGATTAAGCATCCCTTGGCTTGTAGAGGTACAGCCCCTTCCATCACAGTATTTATCATTCTGAACACTTCCCTTACCCTCTAAGATCAACAATCTTCCAATTAAGAACCCCACAATCCCAACTCACAAGATACGGGGTGCAGATCGGTCATTGGTGAGGGTCCGGCGTAACCTCACCCCTCTGCGTATGGATGCCAGCATGTCACCTGCTGGAGGTTCGGATCCAGCCCCTCCACCAGCTGGAGTAAGGCCCTGGTTTTTATCTGGAGCTGATGGGAATGGAAACTGGCCATCCCCAAGAGCATGTGCACCTGCTACTAACTCTCCAATTTTTTCCACTAGACTATGCCTATTAGCAGCCAAAAGCCCCCCTCCTATCTCTTCCTCATCTCCTCCACCTCCTCCATAAACAGACATCTCTCCTGCACCACCCCAAGCTGCATTGGGTAGACTGAGCCTTTTTGGGGAGGATTTAGCATAGTCAAGTGGACTTCCATCATCCCCGCCCAAGTAGAACACACATTCTTCACTCCCCACACGTGACCGTCCTCCCAGTCCTCCTCCAGGAGAGTCTGGCACTGTAGGGGTTCTTACTGGCACAATTGGAGGGCGGCACGGAATTGGTCCAGCATTGGACAGGGTGCGTCTGACAGTGGGCTTTGTGGAAGGAGTACGTCTAATCGTTGCCACACCAGGGGTAGAGCCAGCTTGTGGTGCCGGTGGAGTAGACCCAGAAGGGGGTATAGCACTGGGCAGGCCTGCTGTAGAAGCTGGACGCTTAGTTTGAAGCATACGTCTATAGTTCTGTGCTAAGCTGCTACTACGCGGTACAGTGGAGGATCTGTCAAAGTCACCAGATCCATCAGCCTCTGCATCACCATTAACTGAGTAACAGTCATAATCCGACCCTGTTTGAAAAGAAATTCAAATATACAATTTTATTATTAGTTGGTTATGATAATTAACACAGTCCTCGACTTTTTGCGAGTTAATGGACTGAAGTCCACTTTGTCTTCTTGGCATATTGTAGAAAGTAATTTGCCTTACATATGTCCCAACCTTGATCTTTCATGTCTAGTATCAGATTTCTCTATATAATTATTATGAGAGGCCCCTGACTATAGGAGGCTTAGATAGAAGGGTGCCTCCCTTCTAATCAGGGATGTAGAGATTGATCAGAGAGATAAATTGTAACTAAAAACTATTTTAAATATTCAAATATTGAACCTGATATTTGTGATTTCACTTTGAATTAAATTATGCCACACAGATAAATTACTTCAGTTCACTGCACAATTTAGCTTGTGGGGGATGGGGGGGGGAAGGGATGGGGTCAGTAAGTGGGTGTGGCCCTATAGCAGCAATCATTCTGTGCATAAAGGGGTCCTAACATGTAAATTCTGCACTGTGCATGTCAGAACACAATGTGTTTTATTTACTGCTTTTCTACATCATTTAATGAACCTAAACCTAAAAAGTATTGCTTACATAAAAGGAAGTACATTTTATATACAATTTTTATATTAAAATTTTTTTTTTTTTTTGGCCTTACATGGGGCAGACTTTCCCAGTATTTATATTTTATTTTGAAAAATACTGTAAATATTTGTTCATTTTTTTCTAGTCCTCTGATTTTATCACAGTGTAACAAATAATAATGTGAGGGGGATATTTAAAAATGTTTCTGCTGAGTAACGTACGACTGAAATTAACTTTTCGATTTGAAAAACAATATATTAAACAGTCATTTTTGACAAGGTGGGCAAAAGCTTTTCATACTGACATAATGAAAAAAAACACTATAAATTGTATAAACATCCCCCTGAAAGAGCACAGAATCACACACCTATTACATTTAGTTCAAATTTAATAAACTCAAAAAGGCCCAATTTCCTCTTTTTGAGTTTATTTCTGCGAGATCTCGTCTGTTTCTCGGGGTAAATATCGATCGATGTTTTTCAATCGTTATTTACCGATAGAAACTTTTAGATCAAGTTTTTTTATCAGATTTTTCCATGGAAAGGTAGTCATACTTTACATTGGAAGCATATGGGCTACCTTTCCATAGAAAGATCCAATAGAAAAACTCAATCGAAAAGTTTCTATCGGTAAATACTGATATGAAAAAAAAAAAAAAAAATCGATCGATATTTACCACGAGAAGCAGCCGAGATCTCATTGGAATAAACTTGAAAAGACGAAATCGGGTCTGTTGGAGTTTATTACATTTCGCATTAGATTCAGTGCTTGCATGTTGCTGCTGCATGACATTAGTTACACAAATTAAGGCAACTGCAATTGAAATGGTTAAACCCTTAAGGGCTGAAGGTGACAGGCATTCTTTGCTGTTGCAGAGGGAATCCTTTTGAATACACTGGACATACTAGCACAAAAAGGTTGTAATAAGCAATCTAGGACTTACCAGAAGTTAGACGCAATAACGTTATGTTTTGAGTTATTTTTATATCGTAGCATGGGTTTTGTGGTGCTTTCCTGTAAACAGGCATACAATTAGTGGTCATTGCCTAGACTTACTAGGGAGTTATATCTCATTGGATATGCTGCACACTCTGAAAAAACTCAGAGTAATGACTATTATTTGGTCACTAGGTGGTGCTGTGGTGATTACTAATAACTTGATTTTTATGTATAAATAGAGGTGGAATTGGATTGCTAGTTCATTGCTGTTTGATGATGCATATAAGCATTGAAATTTCACAACAAATGTTACATTTCTTAAATCTAGTGTGCCTTGACACTAATTCATGTTATAACAAGACATAGAACACAACAATGTAAGCACCTTGTGATGGGATGGTATCCTCGGAACAAGAAGGGGTAGTGGTCTGTGTGCTGTAACCGCTGGAGTACTGCAGGGAATCTCGACTACTCTTCTGGTGTTCTAAGCTCAAACCACGGGTTAGCACCATTGCTAGGTCACTAGCAGCAGGTGATACTTCTTCTCCATGCTGAAAAACAAAGTTGCCATTATAACCTTAAGCCATTTTAGCCTTCCTGATCACTGCATATGTTCTTCTCAGTATTACTAGAAATGAAAGTTTAAATTACAAATGGAAAGCATATAGACAATTATCTAAAATATATAGTGGCTAAATGAATTGATGTAGTTGATCCGGATATTAGAAATGACAAAGGATAATAAAACGGCAGGAAGCTACAAGGCTGAGAGCTTTTATAAAGGACACAGAATACATAGGCCTCTGCACCACTACTGCAAAAGCACAGGGTAATGCAGGGGCTGATTCTGAGGAGGAGTTCATTAGGTAATTAAATGGTGAGTACTTTCCATCCCTACTTCCTGATAGGCTAAAATGTTCCTGTACTACGACTGATAAAACTGCAACCCATGGAGCAGAAATGAGGTAAACTGTACATTTTCAAAGCGCTGACACAGGTAAGGATTATAGCAACTGCATCCTCAGTGATCCACTCATTTAACATTAAGCTAAGCTGAAGATGTCCATCTGGAGGCATAGGGGCTCACCTGCTGCAGTTGCAGTATCTAGGGTACATAACATCCTTATGCTACAGCAGTAGATTGCAGATAAAAACTGGAACAAGGCACAGTAGTTGCTGGCTAGGCCAGTCAGAGCCCCAGGTGCTATGCAAGCGACTTGCTGCAAAAGGGGTCCCCAAAGAAGAGAAGCATGTGTGTCCAGTACTGGGTTGATCCTACATCCAGCTGAATAAATAATTTGGTTCTTGTAGTTTATTCATGTGACATAACTCAGTAACGGAAGGTAAGATGACAATCCATGTACTTGTTACTGTTACCATTAGGTAATTGCTGTAAAATCAATTGCAAAAATAAACCACTGCTTTGTTATTATTAGGATATTAACATGCATTCTGAATCTATTCTGTCTTGAGATCATTGTTGCTGTAGGTAGTGGCACATGTTTGTTTGTGACATAATCTGTCCCACCTGTCTTTGGATCTAGAGCGAAAAATAATGTGAGAATTTGACAACAGCAAAGCTTGTTTCTCTCTCTGTGGTTGCAGGCATCTTTTATCTGTTAAGTATGAAGCCCCCAGTCATACTGTTTCCTATGAAACGTTAGATAATACATATTATTTAAAGAGACACTATAGTGCTGATATAACTGCACACATACATATAAAACTCCTTTATATTAAGCCAATTGCTGACACAATTGCTGACACAATCTCTCTCTGTGGTTGCAGCCATCTTTTATCTGTTAAGTATGAAGCCCCCAGTCATACTGTTTCCTATGAAATGTTAGATAATACATATTATTTAAAGAGACACTATAGTGCTGATATAACTGCACACATACATATAAAACTCCTTTATATTAAGCCAATTGCTGACACAAATAGTTAAAAAAAAATGTTTAGGGAAGAAATAATACTTGCTATTTGTTTCCCTTAATTAGTTTTCCTGAGAGCTGACATTTTCCTCCCCCACTCCCCCTCCTCTTTCTGTTCTGCGAGTCAGGCAACACAAGAAGAAAAAGCTACCTGACTGCTATTGTTTAAGCAGTGTGCTGACCTTTTGGCCGCATAAATTAAGCTTGTTTAAAGGAGATTACAGAGGGAAAGCTGACTTGTGCACATGTGCTAAGTAGTAAGTAGGGCAAAAATGTCTGGGGGAGGGTACCAATTTCATGGAAAACTGGACAGTACACATCACACACACATTTCCTGGTGCAGCAGTTTATCAATGCTGCCAACTCAATCATTCTGTATCACATGAAACAACTACTGTGGAGAAACACTTCTCAGTAAGGTATAGTACTGCATATATAAAGATGTAATCTGACTATAGTTCCCCTTTAAAGGAGTACCACATGAAACCAAGAGACAAAGATACTGCCACAAACTATACCCACCTTAGCAGCAATAACCGCTGGAGACATACGGGGCCGATAAGGATCCTCTATGGTCTGGTATGATGGGCCCAATTCTGCCTCCCGTAAATGTTCCACTCTGTCCTTTCTGCGCTGAAGGGACGTAGCAGGTGGTGTTTCATATGGACCAGATCGGGACCAATCCTATAACATAAATAAATCAGGATATAAAGTCATTTGTTTACATGTACAGTACTATTACAACATTAAAGACATTCAAATTTTATAGATATCAAAAAAACATAATATAAAAATCAGTAACCAGAAAGAGCAAAATCAAACCAGTATTTTGTGTGAGCACACTTTTCCTTTAAAACTGCATTAATCCTCTTATGTATATCGTGTTAGGCCAGGTTGTTTTCTAGAGAGTCCCAGTATTCTAGTATAACACTTTCCTAAGTGGGAAAAAACACAGCACATGCAGGGAGGCATTCTATTAGGACCATTCCTGCTTACAAATGGGGGAATAGGGTCATCAAGCCTGGAGAGGAAGCAGGTGTCAGAAAACTATTTTTGCAAGTTTTATCAAAAATGGTATTACAAAAAGTGCTAATTCGAGGACACTAGGTACAATTTATTGGTATTTACACTTATACATGTTATCAGCTTTATTAGGTCTTGAAGATAAATTTGAACGCTGTTCAAACTGTGATCACAAGGAATTTTGAAAGATGGTGGTAACACTGAAGATCTAATATGCATTATATTGGAAAATCACAGCTGTGTCAAACAAACTGAAAGGCCAAAAGGTGATATTCTTGACTGTATTTCTTTATTTGTGAACCATATAAAAGGGGTAGACTAAGGTGCATAACATGTCCATCCGATAAAAAGGTTTTATGCAATAAAGCTGCATCTTATTCCAATGCACCTGAGCACAACATAGTCATTTCAAAGGGTCTGAATATTTCTATAAATTGCATACTTCAGTTAAAGGGGCACTATAGTGCTGATATAACTGCACACATACATATTAAACTCTTTTATACTTAGCCAATTGATAACACAAATAGTTAAAAAACGTTTAGGGAAGAAATAATACTTGTAGTTTATTTCCCTTAATTAGTTTTCCCTACAGCTGACATTTTCCTCCCCCTCTGCTCCCCCTCCTCTTTCTGTTCTGTAAGTCAGGCAACATGAGAAGAAAAAGATGCCTGACTGCTATAAGTTAAGCAGTGTGGTGACCTTTTTACCACATAAACTAAGCTTGTTTACAGGAGATTACAGGGGGAAAGATAACTTGTGCTCAGTTATAAGTAGTAAGTAGGTCACCTTTTCATGGAAAACTGGCCAGTGCACATCACACACACATTTCCTGGTGCAGAAGTTTATCAATGCTGCAAACTCAATCATTCTGCTTCACATGAAACTACTGGGGAGAAATGCTTTTCACTAAGGTAGAGTACTGCATATATAAAGATGTATTTTTACTATAGTTCCCCTTTAAAATGCACCTGTCATCTCAAAACACTAATACTAATTTAGGTTCTACTAATGAAATAAGCGTTTTTGTAAATATATATGTATTTAAAAATTGTACCTTTATACAGCATTTCTCTCTGTCATCTTCCCTGTCAGCCTGCCTTTTGTTTCCGAGTCGGGTGATGATGATTGACATTATAGCTCCTCCAATCAGATATCTGCTAGATCATGATTTAAGGGATCTGATTAGAGAAGCTATAATATCAATCATCATTTAGCTCCGTCCACACAACAATTGGGAAAGAAAAGTCAGGCTGACAGGGAAGATGAGAGAGAAATGCTGTTTAAAGGCACATTTTTTATAATACATATATATTTACAAAAATGTTTATTTCATTAGTACAACCTAAATTAGTATTAGTTTTGAGGTGACAGGTGCACTTTAAGTTAAACTTATTTCATCAAATCTGTAAAGTAACAAAAAGTTGAATAAAATGAAGGATACTGAATACGTATAAATACACTGTATATGTTATTTATATAACTATACATGCTATTTTCTCCTTTCATTGTTGCAGTTATAAAGTACAGGTAGTCCTCGGGTTACGACGGCCTCGAGTTACGTCGTTTCGGGGTTACGACGCTTTATACGATGCCTTGTTCCGACTTACACGGTTTTGCGACGTAAGTCGAACCATACTGTATGAACGTATGATCCAACTTACATCGAAATTCGGTTTATGACGCAGCGTATGAACGGATCAACGTCGTAAGTCAAGGACTACCTGTACCATGTAAATAAAAATCCTCTTGGATCTTAGTTTCCAGTTACAATAATTTTGGGGGGGTCTAGTAAAATACTAAATATGTGTGTGGGAGATTAAAAATTCTAAGAAACCCTGAGTAAAAATAACAATAATTTTGAGCAAATGGTATTAGAATCAACAATTCATGTAAAGTGATTAGGGCTTACCGAGGTGGGAGAGCTACACTCACTGACTGACTGACATGTCTCTGAAGCTTCTGATGATGCAGAACTAGAAGACTTCTACAGTTAACAAATAAACACAGAGAGAGAAAGAGAGAGAAATATGAAACAAGGTTGGCGTAATGTTCATTAGGTAGAAAATATCCTGCTAACCTTATCTATGAACAATATCAAAATGTGAATTACTTACAGAATAATTTTAACTAGCTCTCATAAACTAATGGAGATACATTTTGTAGAGACCTATAATACCTTTGGCCCTATTGAAAAATGGTTATCCAACTGCGATAGGTGAATTCAACAAATGCTCTTAACATTATATATATTATACAGAATTTGTATGATCTCCCCTCACCTGCGTAGATTTCCTCTGGGTACTTCGGTTTCCTCCCACAATCCAAAAACTTCTGTGTATGCAGGGGCAGTTCTGGCCCTATGGGCGCCCTGGCCGAACCGCCCCTCCGTGTCCCCTTGGCGCACCCCCCCACCCCTCGGTGCACCCCCCGCCCCCCTGGTGCACACCCGCCCCCTGCGCGGTGTCACCCCACTCACCTCCTCCAGCGATGCTCCTCCTCTGAGCGCTGCTCCACAATGAGGTAAATGGAATGCAACATATTCCACTTACCTCATTATGGAGTGGCGCTCAGAGGAGGAGCATTGCTGGAATGGCGGAGAAGGTAAGATTCTTAGATTGCACCTTGGGCAATCGCCCACATTGCCCAGCGCTTGAACTGGCCCTGTGTGTATGTCTATGTGCGTGTGACTGAATAGGAAAACTAGATTGTAAGCTCTATGGGGTTGGGACTGAAGTGAATGATGAATCGCTGTAAAGCGCTGCATAATATATCAGCACTATATAAAAGAATAAATACATACACATACATACATACAAAGAAGCACAATATCTTATTAGAAATTTCGTCTCACCTGGCTGGTAATATCTGATGGCATTGGTGACGGCGGCTTTGAGTAGTTGGCTTCATGTGAACTGCATCCGGAATCATGGGATGAAACACTGACCATCCTTTGGGGGCCACCAGTGGGTTGCGGGAGGCTGCGATAGCGACACGTGGAACCCGGTGAGTGTGGGTGCGCGGCAGCAGGCCATGAGGGGACAGTCTTTGTGCTGTGATGGTAGTAGCAGGCAAAATGCAGGGGGAGGGGGGCAGAGTATTGATAAGGTAAGTATCAATGGACTGGAAAAGGGTTATAGATCGATGAAGTGTGGGTGTGAAGTCAAGACACAATGTAAAAATGTGGCTGGGAATTTAAGAAAGGATTAATTTAAGGTGAGGCAAGCAGCAGAGAGGGTGTTCATATGTAAGGCAGTGTGCTAAAATGAAAATGGCATAACAAATGAAAATGGTATTGTTTTACTATACAAAAGTATAAATATTAACTAATATTTGCCTTGATTAAATATATGGCCATGTGATTTCATTCAGCAAGGTGTGTGAGGTTGAGAAGTGCACTTGCATGCTTGACTGACTCGTATAGTGACCTATCACTTAGACCTGTTCTAGAATCTGAAGAAACTGACATACTGACCTGCACATGCTAGACTTGCGAGATCCAGAGCTGCTTGGGGAAGATGGAGGTGTCTGGTATGACCAAGTATAATCAGATCCTTTCAGGTCTTTAATAACCTGAACAGATAAAACACAAAGGTTCTGTAAAGTTATATAAATTTAATTCCAGTGTATGAATTTACACTTCCTTGTTTCTCTATTCCTGTTCCATCGAAACATTAGAATTTTCTTCCAAGTAAAATTCAAGCCTAGGAATGCAAACATACAGTCATCAGTTTTAAAATGAATCATTCCCACCATCTGACCTGTTCACTGGCCGGAGGCAGTTTGTGAGGTTCATCCGTCAGCACCATTAGGTCTTCAATGATTGCCTGCAGGTGAGTGACTTCTCCCAGCATGTGAATCTCTCCATTCTGCAGAAATACACATCTTAATCCCAGACTGTACAAGCTGCCAACTAAATAACATAATAGAAAAGAAGTGTGACAGAATTCAACAGGCCAAGTGAGTTTGCATTACTTGCATCACTGTACTCGGACTGTAGCCAAATTAAAAAATAGCATCAGACGCTATTTGATGCGTTGTGCAGTTTAGTCAGTTAAACAGTTGCGGATGCATAATAATGCAAATTTGACCAAGAGTAGTGAATCTCGGAATTTTCCAATGAATCTGTTTAAAGGAGACAGTCAGTCCAACTGTATCTTTTTTATATTTGTGACAACAATTAATCGGCAGGACTGATAACACCAGTTGACGATGCCACTAGTTTGATATTTTTGTCACCACTATTGTCGCCGTATTATAAGTGCTTAACATTACAACAACTGATTTTTTGCATCCCTTTCTATGCGACACAAGTGCTAACTCATATTGCTAATTGGTCACTGTATTTTCCATAACTTTTCTATGAGCCTAGTCTCCTTATGCCAACAACCCTAGTACACTTGGCACTAGTAATTGATAAGGATCAGACTGGTGTACCCAGAGAAACCAAATAATAATTATTACCGTAACAAGATGGCTTCCTTTCCTGATAATTCCAAAACACTACCATAAAATGTACATATAAGACAAATGCACTAATATTCCCAGAGGTGTGACACATCCACAAAACACATATATGCATTTTTATCAGGATGTTGCTGCTTGCTAGCCTACAAATAGTATAAACTGATTTTAATGGATCTCAGTGCCATTATTCTGTTTATGGATCAAGGTTTAACCTGTTCTAGGGAGCACACAGGTATAGGAAGGCTGTATTTGTAATGCTACCTTTATGCTTCTGTAATATATTCCAGGGTGGATTATAATGAAGGATCGGGGAGGCTATGCTTTCCCAATCCAGCATTTAAAGCACAAGTCAGCATCAATTCCAATAAAATGAAACTCACCAGAGCGCAGAAATACAGGCTGGGTAAGTTGATAAATTAACCAAGAGAGTTGTCACATGACTGCTACAGATCAGAAGATGGATTGTGCAATGTATGGTCAAGCTTCAGGGTAAGAAAGCGATAGCAAATTGTAAGCAGACTTGGAAACTCACTTGGTTTCACCTTGAAGCTCTAGCTTGGCTAAGCAAATACCTGGTTTCTGGTGAAACCCTTAAAACTCTGGGTTTGCTATGTTTAGTTCCACCCTGGGTCAGTCCCATGTTGTTATTACCAGGTACTGAGCTTTTATTAGCTTCCCCAATCAAAAAAATCACCTGCTGCCTACGTATGTTAGCATGTGAATGACAACTGCACATCAATTAAACAAAATGGCCTTTCTGAAAGTGAGCCACAGTGAGCCAGCTGGAAGGTGTTTGTACACTTTGGCTGATATATATTTGTGTAACTGAGTACAGACAATATTTACATGTTTCATTCTTACCACCACAGGCTGCAGGAGAGCAATGAAAGTACAGAAGCGCCCACGCTCCTCAATCAGCGCTCTGCGTACTGCCTGCTTCTCAGTCTCTTCCAACAGCAAGTACATATCATTGACATCCTGCAGAGCATGATCCAACTGGGGCTGCAGGTCCCCCTTTCCTACAAGGAGAAAAAAAATACAACACTTTTAACATGCCAAAAAGCACCAAAACAGGCAACTTGAGAGTGGAAATTATAACACTCTAAATCATTGGTTCACAGCTGCTGCTCTCCTGTTGTAGCTTAATTAGAAATCCCAGAATCTCTCCTGGCAGGATTTGTAGTTCTGCAACAACTTCAGAGCCACAGTGAGGTTCTATCTGTCTTTTCAGCCAAGCATCTTAAAGACTGCCAACTGCACATTTAGTAAGCCAAATACTATCTGTAATGGTAAGTTCATGTCTTTAGTTAGAAGAAAGCACATATAAATGCCAGTATGCATTATGGCGCCATGTGTAGTTCACATAAATCCATATAAATGGGGATGGGTTATTAAAATTAAAGATCATTTCATATGATTGTCCTGACTTAGTCCTGCTTAAACGATACAACCTTTTCAACCAATATGACCAATGTCACTCACCACTTGTCACCCCAATCCTATCCCACTATACTGTCAAGTAAATCTAGCACTCTGTAGACCAACTACTTAAAACTATAGAAATCAATGTAGTCTTTGTAGTATGGATTGATTCCAAAGTATATTTATCTCTCTTATTTAGATTATAAATATGCATTTATCATTCATACACAAGGGGGTCTTTTAATAATTTATTCATTTGTGTCTCCTAATATTCTTCAAACACAGGAGCTGTTGTCCAAACTCTAGTCTCCATTACAAGTATAGCCTGTAAATGCACCTTTATACCCACCTGGAAATACAATATCCATGGGCATTTCTTTAAATGCCAATGAGCACATACCAGCAGATACACATCAGCTCTACATTTTCTTCCCTAAAAAGCTCAGCGTAGCACTTGTGGGCAATGTCATAAAAGCTGCTGCACTGAAAAGCACGTCAGTCTGTCTCCACAATAATTAACATTGAATGTTATCATAGGCTTGTGTGATTGGCTTTTATATGTCACTTCAAGTCCTGCATCATAACCACCCTGCTTGTTCCTCAGCATTACTAAACTGTTCCCCACATTTATTCTTTATAGAATTCAGATGAAAATCATTTACTTACCAAGAACTTCTACAGGAAAAATGTGAAGAAAATCAGAAGGAAAAGGAGAGACATATATGAGAAGTAGCAAGGCAAGAAGATCAAAAACATAGCCATCCCATCATGACCCCCCTGCCCTGTAACCCACCCAGCTTCCATGCATTATTAGCCATACAATCTGGAGAGAGAGAAACAAATGTCAAAATGTGCCATAAAGGTTTGTGGCAGAGGTGAGGTTAATAAATATAGCTAAAAGCTGCAAGCAAAGAAATGGTTAACATTTGGCAAGCCTGTAGAAGGAAAGAGGTAAGGGCAAATCACAAGCAGAAAAAGGGAGGGGCGCAGCTCATCCACTGTTACCTGTATTTTAATGTCCTTTGCCAATAGTAGAGAAGTCAGGGTGCCTGGAAGCGTTTGCAGACCAAAATAGCACAGATGATAAATTCCAATAAGCTCCGGCACTCCAAAGTTGTATGATTAAAAGCGCTAAGTCGCGAAACGCGTAAGGTGCCTTTTTTAATCTTTTTTTGACTGATTGTGAACTTTGCTTTTAAATTGGATTTGCAATAAATTTTTGATTTTAATCATACAACTTTGGAGTGCCGGAGCTTATTAGAATTTATCATAAGGGCAAATCACAGCCCATTAATCTGTCTATGGAAGGGCCAGGTAAGCTTTGTGCATTGATAGGCCAGTAAATCCCAGTTTCAGTAAGCAGGTTAAAGTATAGCGCTGTAGGTAATGGACTCACAACCATTATGTACTACTATACATACTATGTGCCTTGCTCTGCATGGTACCCCCTACATAATAATGTATATAGTAGAGTGGAAAAGGGAACCACTTGGTGGCAGTAGAGAGATGTATATGTCTGAACAGGATTTATCTTCCTATTCCCCCACAGCCACAATTATGTGTAATAACTGTGTTCTGTAAAAACACAAATGATGTTGAAATAGCTAACAAATGCTTACAGACATCATGGCAGGGGATGGGGATAATGAGAATTCACATTAAGGGCATATAGGCCACTACCACTGGAATTACATCACAGATCAAAAGCCTGATAACGAATTCACATGATAATCAGTGCTGCTATTTAGGCCTGATGCCAATCTGGTAATCTCATCAAAAATCAAACAGTTTGGGGTGGAGAGTAGACAAATATCAATATTTCTCAGTCACATAGTTGTTCATTCATTGAGATGTTGCTCTAATATTGCTGCAAATGTTTCAGAAAATTGTAATGTCCATAAAAAGGTGGTTTGGAAACATTAAAGGGGGTTATTCACTAAAGTCCGAATTGTTGCGTATAGGTGCAAATTCGCCAGATAAAGATAGTCGCAAAAGGCTGCTACTGTCACAGTCGCATCTTTATAATGAGAACTTTATTATAGGAAAATTGTCACCACTTTACAATGGGGAAATTGTCACGGATTTGCTATGGGAATTCGCTGTTTATGAATTAGACAGTCGAATTTTCACCTTAGTGAATAACCCCCTAAGGCCATTGGCACGATTATGCTGAATGAATGCAGGTAAATATGAATACATCTCATAATATTATACAGTGGAGTGAAAAAGTGTTTGCCCCTTCCTCATTTCCTTTTTTTTTTGCATGTTTGTCACACTTAAGTGTTTCGGAACATC
>WMED01001385.1:16888-27870 GCA_019650415.1 Pipa parva
CCACTGCAACTCTCAGCTACCTGAACTCCCCCTCTCCCAATTCGGGTAAGTGGTTTTTTTTTGTTTGTTTGCAGGGGACACTGTAGGGGAGTCCTTGAGAGGGAGGTCTGGAAGAAAGGGCTCCAGTGCCAATTTTTCACTGGGGCCCCAGAGTGGCTAGTTATGCCACTGTTCAGGGCAAGTAAAGTTTGTGGAAATTTGTGGAGGGAAGTTTGCCAAAAACCTACAAGGACACAGGTTTTCTATGATTCGACAGAGACCTGTCAAGGAGCATTTTTTTTATCTACTATATCCAGAGCTGAGAAGATTTCCTGGCATGTTTTACACCTACACCAAGATGTCCATACCCAGTATTTAATTCCTCCTGTCTCTAGTTCAGTGGTTCTCAACCTATCTGATGCTGTGACCCCTGCAATGATATCATCACGCCAGGTGTATCTGCATGTGGGCAGATCACATGGAGACAGATAGAGGAACGGAGTGTTCGGATGGTCTTAGACAACCCCCTGTGAGAGTGTCATTTGACCTCCAAAGGGGTTGCGACCCACAGGTTGAGAACCACTGCTTTAGTTTGTCTTTATCTTGTCTAGGAGATTACCAATCTTAGGAGACCTATTTCTCCAGAAGCAAAGCTCTGTTTCTTGAATTTAAATATATGTTGTATTTTTATAAAGAGGCAAAAAATACCTTTTCCTCTCTTCACAGTTTTTCCACAACTTTGCCTAATTGTTAATTATTAATTTATTCCAGTGCAATTTTTCTATCTCACTAGATTTTGCCAGACATTTTGATTTATACCCATTGGTATTAAAGGACCAGTAATAATAATAATAACAAAAACTACCATTTGGTTAGGAGGCATACAAGTTATTTAAATAGAGAAAATTTTAATACAATACTGAAATTGAGCCAAAAATGTTCCAAGAAGCACTGAACACATTATAAAGCTACAAATGTAAGATACAAATGATTGTTGAATATTAGAGTAAATATTGGTGTTGGTAACTCGGGTTGATGATTCCAATGTTGTGGAGTTCTCCAAGTTTGATATTTAGATTGCAAACATGTCATCACCAGTGCACTGACGATGTCACCTTGACTGGGGATGAAACATTTCCAATTTAAATACCAAACTCAGAGAACTCCCCAACATTGAAACAAATGATGGTGTTTATGTGCAACCAATAATTCTGCACATCTTGTAGTTATAACATGGCCATTATAAAGGAACACTAAAGCCTGTAGAAAAATCAATTTTATGGATAACGCAATACATTTAATGGATGATAATCAATAATGGAAATCATAAAACAAATTCATCTTTCTTCTAATCTCAGATGACATTTTATGACCTTATTATTGCAGAAAATTGCTCACATTTATACAATTATTCCACCCCGATTTCTGCATAGTCAATTCTCACTGAGACCCCTTGGATATGAAGGGGACACTACTATTAGTAAAATACCCATAATTAAATGATTACCTTTTTACAAGAAATGTCAGTTTGATATAAATCTTCCCCTTAAAAGTTTTTTTTTTTTCTCTTCCTTTCCTTAGGACAATCCCCCAGAGATTTTAGAAATAGTTTATACATTTCTCATATGGATTTCGATGCATCCATGCTTAATGATTGCAGAGTAACCATTTATAAAACTCCTCGGAAGAAAACAAAGCCCAGGATTGTGGGAGGAAACTCATCAAAGTGCGGGGAGAACATACAAACTCCATGCAGATAAAGCCCAGGGTGGAACTGAACCCAGAGCACAGCCCTGCAAGGCAGCAGTGCTCACAACTGTGCCACAACACTACCCTATGGCATTTAACACCTTTTCCTAATTTAAAAAAAAAACAACTTAATTTTGAACTCAAACATTACAATGATGTCTCTAACCTTTAACCTATTATTTGTATGGCGATGGAATTCAGTGTTTCCAAATTGATGCAACCGGCCGAGAAAAAGACAACACAAACCAATAAAAATCAGGCTTCAACTTCAAAGATGACATTTCTACAAGGATTACATAGGAATAACTTCTTGACCAATCCAAATAGCAATTTTCTATCTTTTTATAACTTCTAAGTAATCAATTACTTGATTACAAAATTTTGAATGTTAGTTTTTGGTTCCATTCTAATATATACTTAAACTTAGATCGGTTAAATAAAGTGGGTAATTGTAGTTTACCATTTTCACTTCATCCATTTAGAAGTAAATACATATTACCCTCCTATGGATCAGGGTTGTGTACAAACCAGCTGTAATAGATAACGTAAACTTATTTGCTTAATATGTAGCAACAGAATGCATGGTTATTATCAAGTTATTATCATCCCTGTATCTTTCAGATTTGATAAATATTTAGTGTTGGCATTACCCATTTATCCCTTTTACAATGGACATAAAATACCCAGGCTGCATAGCATTTTAGTTAATTCCATGTGGTTCCAGAATCAATAATGGATTCCAAGTTAGCAATTCTGTGGCGAAATTTATAAAGTCCAAGTAAGTTGATTTTGACCTTCTCAAGTTTTATCGATGTAAAAGAAAAATGGGTGCCTGATCGAAAAATATCGATCGATACTTTCCGATTGATTTTACCGATCAAAACATTTCAGTCTAGTTATTTGATTATTGATAGTAGCTATACCGCTATTGTAAAGCGTGGCTACCTTTTCATCATAAAATCCAATAAAAAAAACTCAATCATAAAGTTTCGATTGATATTTTTCGATTGACACCTGTTTTTGGTTTTTTTACATCAATAAAAATCAAGAAGGTCAAAATCAACTTTCTCGAGCTTCATGAGTTTCACCCATATACTGTATGTGTGAACACGTGACAGCATTCCAATTATAAACCTATTGCAGGGAAGAGCTTATTACAAATTGCACATGCTGCATTTTATGTAAACCCTAAAAGTTCAACATTTTAATGATTAGTATCATAGAAAGAGCACTTCAGTACCTACTTCTAGTGCCAAATAACTAATGATTTCTCACTGGCACAGATTTGACTGTCTGTTATATAAATAACTTTTAAAACCTAAGTAACTAAGTCACTTTGAAAACCTAACTTTCTGAATAAAGCTACACAGAAGCTGTAAATGAACAAGACCTGGTATGACCTGTTAAAGTTTAACTTATTCCCAATATCCTGTGACTACCCTAAGCAATAGAAAAAGGTTGTACACGGGAAATTCTAAGGGAACCATGAAATGTATATAAATGAACATAGGACCTTGACAGCTGAGCAGACAAGGGTACAAATTTTGACAATGGAGATTTCAAACTATAAAAATGCCTTCGCTTGGACACAAGGATGACACATGACTCCCATATATCTTCAGTATCAACAGAATACATCATTAGTGAAATGTCAAGTTACTTTCCTTTTTTAAAGAAAAGTAAACAGTGAAAGAGCAGCATGCTGGGATATGTCCAAGTGCTGCCACCTAAAGGATAATGATGCTAAAAAAAAATGAGGGTATCTACTAGTCATGAGATATAAATAGGAGTTTTCTCTTATAGCAAAAATATCAGAAATACCTATATTGCAATGTCTAATTTAATATTTCCAACTTGAAGCCAAAATAGTCTTGATTTAATCATTCTTAAAGCCAGGTCATAAAGCAGCCTATTTCCCCTTTAGCGTGTCTTTCTGCCAGGTTTTATGTCAAATTTCAAGCCAAACAGATAAAACGATATCTGAAAAAACATCTGATCTGATTATAAAGATGACAGTAGCCGGCTGCGGATTTCTTTAACTTTATAGCTGGAAACAGAGCTGTCCAGTGATAACCAGCTGATGGCCCACTAAACAATGTATGCTAAAAGTAATAAACCATATTTCATATTTATTGCTAAATTCTACTAAAAATATCACTAAAGAGTGTTATATGGGGAAATGTTAAAGCCCTCTAGGTACCCACAAATCTCTGTGTAATTGCTCCTTGAAGGTCTTCACAAATGTATTTTATCCTGACCCAAGCTTACTGCACCTCAGAATACAAAATGGGAACAGTTTTCCCACAATTCAGTAGAAGAGTCACAAAGCACACGGATTCTTAAAAAATGAACTGTGTTCTCATTGAGCAACAATCGTGCGAGATCTCGCAGTGTTCCTGTGAGTTTTTTCAATCTTGATTTTTCAATTAAAAGGTAGCCTTACTACTATTGGAAAGTATGGCTACCTTTCTATCAAAAAATTTGAAAAAACAAGATAGAAAAATCAAAAAAACTCATGCAAGTAATATCGGGGGAACACCATGAGATCTTGTGATAAACTCGGAAAGACCAAGAGCGGTCTTTCTGACCTTAATAGATTTTGCCCAGGCCTCTGTTTGACTCAAAAATATGATATATTTGATTTATGTTGTACTTATCAAATATATATTCCTGTACAAATTCAACTTATGTTCCTCATGACCAACTACTGCATCATGTAGTAATCCATAATGACCACAGGGATTACCTTTTCCAATGATGTTTTAGAATACCCGTCTCTGTATAATGCTGCTTCCTTATGTTCTCCATTATGTGAGACACAGACAGTAATGAATCTCTGAGGAAGACATATGTTTATTGGATTTTGGATGTATTCTAATGACCAGGAAACCAAGAATAGTTTTTACAAGCTTTACAGTAAAATCTGTGCTACTGATATAACATTATTGATGTAACTTGGCTATGATGATTCCTGGATGCATTTGTTATGGTATTGGATGCAAACGGTGTGTCTACTAGATATGATTTATTATGTTATATTACAATCTAAAATTTGTTTAGTATAACCATTAACATGTAGATACCTGGGACCTTATGCATGAATAGCAATGTATCCAGTGACTAAGGCCTAAGAGTCGACCATAAGAAAAAATGTAAAACCTAGGAGAAAAACATTTGACAACCCTACGTTATGCACTGGTGAAGTCACGGCACCCCCCCCCCCCCCCCCCCCCCCCCCCCCCCCCCTCCCCCTGCATTATTCTCTGCAGAGACCCATGACTTAGCTGGAAACATACTGTATATTACACTGTGGCTAATGCATAACAATAGCTAGGTGGAAAAAATGAACTATTATGTACACCAGGGGTCGACAACCTTTTGGGCTGAGAAAGCCATATACGTGCGGCTCTGCTCAGCCCTTTTGAATCCGGAACCACTGATGTCATATGTGATGTCACATAGGTGATGTCAGTGGCTTCGGATTGGCTAGCAACCCAGAAGCGTGGTGACGTCAGCGGCGATGGATTGGCTAGCAACCTGGAAGCCAGTGACATCAGTGGCTCTGGATTGGGTATAAACCTGAAAGTGCTGAGAGAGCTTTGTCTCTACAGCGCTTGTCGGCGATTAGCAGGCAGACTGCAATGAGCCATGCTTGCATGTGAGCACTGCACGTTACAGTCAAAGAGCCAGATGCAGCCATCAAAAGAGCCACATCTGGCTCAAGAGCCATAGGTTGGTGAATCCTGATGTACACACTCACCCCATAAATGTTTGGTTAATGGTTTAGATAGATATCAGGTAGGCACCAGCAGAACTACCAGTTGATTGTAAATTTGTCTAAACAATATATTATTTTAAGTTGTTTCTTTTATTTAGAAATTTTCAGCAGCAAACCAAAGCTTCAAACACATATAACTACTTATTCTATTTCTCTGTCAGAACATTTATCTAATAGACTAATTTTCTTTTATGGTAGTGGTGCTTTTATTTTAGCCATTGACATGAGAACACATATTTCTGTCCTATTAATATGACTTTCTTACGACCCCCTCAATAAATCCAGGATAACTAAAGCTGAGCTACGGGTACCATCTAAACCTGTACTCTCAACACACTCCTGCTATTAACATCAAAAATTAGCTATGACAGTTATTACAGCAAATGAATCATCCTGCTTCTTCAGATTCCATAGAAAGGAAGATGAAATTTATCGTGCCCCGGAAAATATCTCGGTCATAAAGTTACCAAATGCAAGACATGAAGTACTGCAGCAATGAACCCTTAAAGACTAGGATCTAAATTTTCTTTGCCTGAGACTACACAGTATATTTTCTTTATAATCTCTTTTCTTTTTAAGTGCTGGAGTATATATTCATGAATACAAAAGTTATTACAATTTCCTACAGCATATATGTGCATGGAAAGAAAAGAAAAATTGTCAGCTAGGGCGATGGAAGGATTTATGCTCGACCTATCTTTCTTTAGGTAATTATTTTCTAATATATCTTTTTTTTGCCAGGTAAAATGAATAGAGATGAGATTGAGAACCTAAATGGATATGCATTTCTCAGTGTCAAGACTAGATGTGCATATTTTTTATATATATATAGTGAAATTAGATATGGGGACCTTCAATTTTTCATTTTACTGAGTTGGAAAGTATGTGTAGGCATTGTTTTTTGTTTTGTTTTTCTTGCGGCAAAGGAACATTTATTAAAAGGAATATTACTAGGAATGGATAAAACGGAAAAAAATAAACTATATGTATTTATGAAAGGTTGAAATGTCTGCTTTCCCTTGTCGCAATTTTTTTATCTAGATATTTATATATATTTTTAATATTTATAAAGAAATCAAAGCAGACAAATTCAGGTAAAAAAACCCCCCCAAAAAAATCTAAAACAGATGTTATTTTGTCATTTTCAATACTTTTCAACCTATTTCTGATTTAGTTAATGGCGGGTATAGAATGGGAAACAAGTTTTCAGAAAAATCAACTTGGAAAACGTTAAGCTAACGTGGTTAAACACTGCTGGGAAATTGATTATTTTGCGGTGGAAAATACATTAAAAAATATGGACAAATTCTTTTCTTTATTTAAAAATGTTTACAATTGCATGAACGAAAAAGAACAATTTGACAATAACTGGTAAAGACATCGAAAAAAAACAAAACCAACAAAGTGTAAAAGAGAAAATAACAGTAGCCAGAGGGTCTTAAAATGGCAAAACTGCAAAGTTAAAAATGTTTACTCTTTTCTGTCATTGCTGCTTAGTGCTTCATTCAACTGTTTCATCTTGTTAACAAGTTACAATGTTTAAAGCCCTTTCTTATTTTCTGTTCCCCTACCCGTTTGTTTAAAAAAAAATAGAAAAGAAATGTTTTTCTTTTTTTTGCACAATAAAAACAATATTAAAAAAAATAAATTGACAAATAGACGATATATCAGAAAAGGAGGACTACCAGATCCAATGGGTTTTGGTCTAAGTCTGTTGTGTTAAGCAATAGGGTTTATTGAAAGGGGATGCACACTTTAGCATTCAACATGTAGAAAACAGCAGGTTTCCTGTGAATGGAACGTTTTTTGGCACCATTACATGAAACACACAGCCGCCATTCTTGGCAAAACGTAACTCAAGCATAATTCACAGAAACAAATAACTTAAATCCCAGCTCTGTCTACTCAATAAAGCAACATATTATCAATGATTACAGTTCCTACTAGTTAGCTTCTTCTTGGTTTTAATCTGAGTGAATTCTCACTTGTTCACACAGGCTATCTCAGCACCAACTCTTCCAGATCCTACAAACGTTTGTAGATTCAACAATCAACTACAGCTCCAGCAAGTCATTGATAACTCAGCAGAGCTTTATTGTTCTGGGTTATCCATTTAATCACTTTTTTACGTGTACTGGGAACTCTCTGAAAGGAGACATATTCCTAGATTTCTTATATGTGTCTTCCCAGCTCAGTACATTAGATAAACAGTGTATAACCCACTAACCTATTATCCCTAAACCATTTATCATCAAATTCCATAGTTCCAAAGTTCATGTTCCACAGTTCATTCATTGGTAACAACTGTAATGTGTTAAGTAAATGTTACCTGAAAATTAAGCCTTCAAATTTTATTGTTAATTTAGGACGATATACCGTAAATAAAAGCAATTCAATTCTCCTGTTCCAGAGAGAGAAAGTTCAATATTCAACTTAACTATAGGTAAATGACACTAAATCCTTTATCCCATTTATTAAAGTATTAAAAAGGTTTAAAGCACAAGGTTTAAGTAGGCATATTTGTTAAAGGTTGTAAAGTATTTCGACCTTACCACATATGAATATTTTGCTTATTATTTGATCTTTTTATTTTAATGAGTTTATCTTATTCACAGTAACATTTCAAACAGAATCAGACGTATCCAACACTGAACCTGTTTCGTGAAATTTTGCAAGCAGTTTGCTAACTGTAGCATGGGAGATGGGTGGTCTCGTAGGGTGTCTTGCATTGAAATCTGCTGCAATGGCCTGGGTACTGCATTCATCAGACATCAACATAATTTCTACGTGCTCCTCACGTGTTAACCTCTGCAACATGTCAATGGCTGTAAACAAAGAGAAACTTGTAAATAACTCATGAAAGAATAAAGTTACATTAAAACCAAGCACACCATTGTTTTTCTTGTGAAATTTTAAATAAGTTTGATGTGTTACATGACCCTCTTCCCATTGGAAAAAATAAAGTTGGATCCAAAATGGCCGACTTCAAAATGGTCACCACGGTCAACACCCATCTTGAAAAGTTTTTCCCCTCCCATATACTAATGTGCCATAAACAGGAAGTTGATATCACCAACATTTCCCATTTTATTTAGGTGTATCCATATAAATGGCCCACCCTGTACATGTCAACTGATATCAAACACCAGCAACAAATTCAGAAGAGTAGAAATATAGGGGGTTATTCACTAAGGTGCGAATTCGACTGTCGAATTCTCAAACAGCGGATTCCCATAGCAAATCTGTGACCGCAACAATTTCCCCATTTAAAGTCGCAACCGTGACAATTTTTAAAGTTGCGACTGCAACAATTTTCCATAGTAAAGTCTCGACTTTATTCTCATTATAAAGACGCGACTGCAACAATTTCAGTCTATTGCGACTGTCTTTAGCTGGCCAATTCACACCTATGCGCAACAATTTGGACTTTAGTGAATAACCCCCATAGCATCTATTCATTCTATCCAATGCCCCTATAAACCAATTTCATTTATTTTTCAAGAACCAGATAATTGATTTATTCTTTCATACTCCATTATCCTACGCTTATCAATTAGCCGTAATGACAGGCTCTCCAATAGTAGAAACAGAAAAAGGAAGGTGACAATGTTGAAATTGAACCCGGGCACTTTAGGATGTTTATGTCATTTTCAGCACTTACCGTTAACCCATTTATCTGTAAAAACAAAAAGGAATTAATCCTGAAAAAGAGAGATGGCGAATATATGAAGTCCACGCGATAGAGCACAGACCAAAACCGACATTTTGAATATTGTTTTTTTAGCCACTAGATATAAAAAAAAAAATTGAGTAAAATAAAATTAATAAAAATAATAAAAAGTACTTTTTTTTTTCTTTTTTTACCAAGTATTTTTGGGAAACTGACTTTTTCTCTCTTTTTACACACTTTTGTGTTATTGCATGAAAAAGTTGAGTTTTCACGCGTTCCTGACTTCACTTTGCTTTGTTTAATGCTTTCACAATAAGCTCTCCCATAGGGAATGGGTTATTCCAGGTCAATATCAAATAGAAAAATGCTCCAGGGACATATTGGCAAGTTATAAAACCCTTATCAAAAATGAATCCAAAATAAGTATTCTCTATTATGGAAAAACATCTAAGATTTCATCATTTTATTTGCATATTGACTTAATATATGCAATAAATAAAATCCTAGCTGTGGCACAATGACCTTGTGGGTTATGGGCCCAATTATATTTGTCACTGATGCAACTGCAATTTGTCTTCCTTAATTGGCCACATGATTATAGTTCACCCTGTGCCAGAGAACTGGGATGCATCTGCAATTATTGGTTAAAGTTGATTTTTTTTCCCTTTGCCCTTAGGTGCCAGATCAGCGGTTCTCAACCTTGTTGAGACTACCACTCCCCAGAGTTGATGTCACGTAGTGACGTTCGGGCCTGAGGTCATTGTGTTGTGTGTCACGTGATGACGTTCAGGCCTGACGTCACTCTTGTATAAAGGTACCTGCGCTCACTA
The DNA here is from genome assembly GCA_019650415.1 of Pipa parva. Classification (NCBI taxonomy): domain Eukaryota; kingdom Metazoa; phylum Chordata; class Amphibia; order Anura; family Pipidae; genus Pipa; species Pipa parva. Next base: position 26,895 of record WMED01001385.1, read on the forward strand.
CCAGCTTCACAGCGTGTTCGCAACCCCTATGAGAGTGTCATTCAACCCTGAAAGGGGTTGCGACCCTCAGGTTGAGAACCGCTGTGCTAGATGCAAAAGACTGACAATATTACAGAACTTAGACAACGTCTTTGCCATTAATATCGACCCTGTACAGCTTCAGTTGTGTTCAGAAACAAACAAATTGAGCAGAGAAATAGTTTAGTTTGCTAAAGTAAAAATTCAAGACTTTGTTGCTAAAGCAACAAATATTTTAGTGGTAGACACAGTACAGAAATATGACAAATATACAAGATATGAAAACAGAAATGGAATTAGGCCATTTATCATTCTGATTCTTCTGGAAAATGATCTGTAGAATTCTCTTGGGCGGTGAAGCAAATCAGCAGCTGAATTTCTAGATAAAAAGGAAGACTGCTGTAGTCGATTTTAATTTTTACTCTAATTTGGCTGATTACTAGTTACTGGACCACAGCAACCACAAAACTATTTAGAATTTTTGGAAAAGAGAAAACTTGTAAACAATAACAAAAAATTCTGAACCAAAGGTTAAATTATTCAAAAACTGCAAAAAACAAAAAACAAACAAACAAAAATACTACTTACAAATTGATTAGAATAGTTCTACAATATACTACAAAAATGAATTAATTCTGTGGAAAAGCTTTATATTTTATGGTATTATTGTTTTTCTAGGCCACGATCCAAACAATCTAGTGCAGGGGTCCCCAAACTATGGCCCGCAGGCCAGATGCAGCCCCCTGAGGCCATTTACCTGGCCCCCATCTCCGGGCCAGCACTATCTGTAGAGGCAGCTGCAGGAGGGGGGCGCAAACGTGGTGCTCCTCCCCCTCCTTTTCCCTACCGCTACCTCCTGCCCGGCTCAGCTCAGTGTGCTGTAAAGCTCACTGTTACAGTGCTTCTGAGAGAGGAGCGCTGTGTAACAGTGAGCGGTACAGCACACTGAGCCGAGCCG
>WMED01001386.1:0-27869 GCA_019650415.1 Pipa parva
GGAAGGTACAATATAAAGGAATGTACAATATAAAGGAAGGTACAATATAAAGGAAGGTACTTTTCAGAAATATAATTAGGCTTGTGGGGAGGATTTTATCCTTTCCATAACTGTGATAAAGTTGCTACTCCTTTTCTCGGGAAACAAAGTCTTATGTAGTGATGTTGCTGAAGGTGACTTTTTGGGCGAAATATTGCGGTATTGATAATTTCAACCCGATATCGCAATATCGAATAGTAATTAACACAAAAATAAAATTCATTTACCACAATATCGAAAATTTGATATCGCGATACCGAAAATTCGATCACACCTTTTCAATCTGTTTATTTCTATGGAAAATCCATAATTTTTCGATAATTTTTATGGAATAATTCAATATCGTGATATCAAATTTCCGATATTGCGATATCCAAAATTCAATTGCGATTTTTCAATAATTTTCGAATTTATTAAATTACATTTTTCAGTCAAAAGGTCAAACTGCTCCCTCTCTTTCCGAGTTTATCGAGCGAGATCTTGCATTGTTATTGTGAAATTATCATGTGAGTTTTTTTAATGTCGATTTTTTGATATAAAAGGTTTTGTGCTAATCTCACGAGAACAATGTGATATCTCATGCGATTAATTCAGAAAGACTGAGAGCGATCTTTCCAACTTTATTAAATTTCACCCTGGGGGGGTTATTCACTAGTGTCTGAATTGTTGTGTATAGGTGTAAATTCACCAGATAAAGACAGTCGCAATAGGCTGCTACTGTCGCAGTCGCATCTTTATAATAAAAATATTGTTACAGTCGCGACTTTGTTATGGGAAAATTGTTGCAGATTTGCTATGGGAATCCGCTGTTTGTGAATTTGACACCTTAGTGGATAACCCCCCTGGGTCCCTACGCTCCAAAAATCTCTGCTTCTTATTCACTAAGTGGAGGATTCCCATAGCAAAGAAGCAAACAGTATGAATAGATGTCTCTTGTGTAGCATAGCATAGTCAGTCGGACAGTAGCAGCCCTGCCATCAGCCCCCTAATTCACCACTTTAATCTGGCAAAGAAAAGCTGGTAAATTCAGAGAAGTAAAACTTGTCAAATCCGTTTAGGCAACAGACTCTGATGCTTGATGAATTAGGTAAATTACCTGTGCAAACACACACGCAAAGCGATTCAGTGAGCTCCACAACTGTCATAAATGTCCAAATTGGTCTCGAACTCACAACATCACAGTTTGCTGAAAATACGAAGATCGGGAAATGGCAAATTAATGTAAAACCTGTATCATACATATATAATAAGTCATCAATGCCTGGAAGTTAATTTATTTAAACAGGCATCTTAAGATGTAAATCAAATATACCTAAAAAGAATGCTTCAATAGAATGGATAGAAATCAAGGAGATGGCAAAGTCAGTATATGGTTATTGTAACAGATCTGCTTAAATTTGGGAATTAACCTTGAAATCGTTCAGAAATTTGAATATATCTTAATTTTAATTTTTACAGGTTTTCTTTGTTTTACCTTTTTCAGAATTGTAGTTTTGACTATTTCCAGATTTAAATGAAAAAAAAAAAAAATGCAATACAGTCATGAACATTCTGTACCATCTAGGGCAAAAGTTATTAAACTCGGAAAGACTGCTCTCAGTCTTTCCGAGTTTACTGGGAGAAATCTCGTATTGTTATCGCAAGATTTCTTTCGAGATTTCGAGTTCGAGTATTTCGATTCCAATTTTTCAACATTTTTTATGAAAAGGTAGCCATGCTACTAATGTAAAGTATGGCTACCTTTCCATAAAAAAAAAATTTCAAAAAATCGAGATTGAAAAACTCTATATCAAGATCTTGAGAAATCTCACAAGAATAATGTGGGATTTCTCTCGGTACACTAAGAAAGACCCAGAGCGGTCCTTCCGAGTTTAATTTCTTTTGGCCATAGACTGATTTTTGACTTTGGGTCTTCAAAGAGATGGGCATATTTTCTGAAGAGTGACAATATAAATTACTATTGTGGTGTCTTAACTATATTCTCTTAGGGTGATATTTATAAAAGTCCCCAAAATTTTTGACTTTCAAATACCAGCAATATTTTAATATTGCCATTCTTGTTTTATTTTTTATGAAACCGTTCCATCAATTATTTTTCACCAGAATTTGTTTGCCTTATTTAGATTGAAATAAACCATTATTCCCTATGAAGTAGGAATGGTCATTTTTCCACAGTCGGGTGATTTTTGATGTAAGAAAACGCTTTAGATATTAATATGCAATAAAAGGGGAATCACATTGTAAACAGTATTAAGTATTCTAATTTCAGTGCATTGATATCTTTCAATGTTGTTATTTTTCAAAATAGGAATTTTTTGTATCGGCAATGTATAAATCTGTAGAACTGAAAAGTCCAGCTAATGGATAAAGAGCCTTGAAATGAACTTTTGTAAATTTTCCCTTCAGAGAGAATTATTTAATGTAAAAAAAAATTAGAAATTAGACTTTTGGGCACCAAAGAAATTATGGTTGGGGCCCAGTATCTCAACAGTAATACCTGTAGTACTTTAAGGTTCACATATAATCCTCCAAACTTACTCAATATTTTGTATTTTATTTCTTTCTTAAAATAGCTTGATTTTTTTTTCTCTTGAAATTATAATGAGACAGCTGGTGTTTTTCTACTTGGTTACACACATAACATCTTGATCTCTTATGTGTATTATGGAATTGAAAAAATAGCTCTGCTGAAAGGGCAAAATCTGAAAAGCTCCCTCCATCCAAAAATATGACATTAAAAATATGTTGATTTTTATAGAAATAAAAACATTGTGTATAGCATTTCTTGGATAGTTTCTTTTCTCAATTCTTGGGATTTTTTTGATGTCAGGACTTTGGTCTAATATTTTGGAAACTAGAGTAGAATGCTTATCCTTGTTTATTTATACATGATTAAGCATTTCATGATATTAAAACACAAATAATATACAAACACATATTATTGATCCTAAATCCCCAGGAGAAGTGTATGTGCATGACCTTGTTGCAAAGAACGTTCTTTAACAAAAATGATTCTAATCAAATGTGGTACCACTGGCTAGGCTAGATGCTAATCATTTTGTTATATTTTCTGGGAATGTATAAGCTACATTTTCTAAAGTAACTGTAGAAATTAAATATATGTGTCTAGTTCAGCTGTATGGTAGCTGCAGTAGAAATGTAGCACTCAGCATCATAATGGAGTGCTTGGGCCCACCAGGAAACAAGAAATCAAGGGCTTACTAGATCAAGGGCCTACTATGAATTGAGATCAGATGCCCACAGGAAACAAAATCCAAAGGGTCCATGAGGAAGCAAATGACTGCTGGCCCACTAGGAAACAAGAGACCAGGGCCCATCAGGAAAAATTAAACCTGGGCCCATCAGGAGACAAGCAATCAGCCCATCAAAAAACACATAACCTGGGGCCACTAAGCAAAATATTTTTTATTATCTTTTTTTTTCCCTCTTCAGTCCCTATGATTACTTGTATGCTACTTCTTTTTTGTCCCCAAACGTTACCTTCTTTACACTACCCACAGTAATTATGCCTGGATTTTTCAGTTTGAAACTTTAAAAGAGCCCACTAGGAATTTTTCCTGTGTCCTGGTGGATCACTTTTCATTAAACGCTCTCCAACCTTAACCTAATTCCAATTACAGTATGTAGTTGGCACTACTGTAATTTAGTAGAGGATCAGTGTGTAAAAAAAGATTTCAGCACAATATTTTGTAATGAAATGTACTAAATTCTGTACCCACCTGAGGAAAGGGCATTGGGTTATTGGGTTCCAAAATGTGTTGAATTTTGTGTCTTATCCACTAAATAAATGGAATAAGGTTTTCCAAAGAAAGATATTCCCAGCTGCATATATTTATTGATAATATAAAGGGTCTTGGTGACAACGCCTAAGGGGCTTATTCATGACCATCAGAATAGTTGTATAAAGGTGTGAATTCACATTAATTCACCATTTCCCCATATTTGGATATTCAGCAAACTCTGCAATGTGGCAAATTCAAGACTAATTCCACAGTTTACGACAGACATGGACTTACAGAACATGCCGCACCACTTTAGGTGCACAAGAACAGGTAATTTATCTGTTCGTCAAGCATCAAAATCTGTTGCAGTAGTGAATTTGGCAAAGGCGTATTGTGATGAATAAAGAGGCTGCTGTCTGACTACAACCACGAGATGGATACTGATGCAGTTGAATTTTCGCCATGGGAATCCTCTGTTTAGTGGATAAGGAGTAAATAATCAAAGTGAAGTGACCCAAAATGATGAGAATTCACTTTGACAGTCAGATTTTCACACTGATGAATAAGTCCCTAAGTAGAGGAGTGTATTGTGTTAATTTTAGATTGTCTGCAGCATAACTTAATTCTCCCTTCCTCTCTTATATTTAGGTTCTCTTCTCTGTGTTATCTCTACATCCAAGCACCCTCGGGCATCCTGAGACACTACTCTATTCTCCATTCTCTTCCTTTAATGCTCGTTTGTTTTTGGCTCCTCCTATTTATTTTTCTCACACCTCCCTCTCTGTTTCTGATTGGCTATTTGCATACCTCTCTCTTTCTCTCTCTCTCTCTGATAAATACAACTCTCACCTTTTTATTTATTTATTTCTTTTTTTACATTTTGGTTGTTGAGTCCACTTTCCCAGAACACAGAAATATGTAAAAACACTGGTATAATTAACTAAAACCAATGAGATCACATATTGTTGGTTGAATCTGTGTTCGTGTGTGTGGGCAGTGCATGTATCGAAACCTAGAATTCTGTAGAACTGACCATAAGGAAGAGCATAAGCCATCTCTGTTGAATCTGAATGCTAAGCCCTAGAATTATTGGTAAATATAGATGATATTGTAGAGGCAACGTTCATATTATCTGAAATTTCTTTTTTTTTCTGCTTTTATAGTAGAATATTATGTAATTTTTATTTGAGTGAGGTTACAATTATAAAGAGCTTATGTAAACACAATGTTCTACTTTGCTATTCTTTATTTCATCCTTTGATTTGTCAGAAATTTAGAGAACACTTGAGCACAGTACTGCACCCTACAGGTCAAATCAATTATGTGCAAACCCCACAGATATTTCATAGCTATAATAGAGAAAAAATTGCTTTGCCAAAGAAGTATTCTGTAACATCATAGCAGCAATTGTGATGATACATATTTTTAATTATATCACTGAATTATAACCAATCAATGAATTTGACAAACAAAATGTAAACTTCATGCTCCATGGAGCTTACAATCTAAACAGGGTGAAACCTTACCGCTGTATGTTAAACTTCCTTACTTTTTCTAGCGGCCTTCTAAGCAATTGATTAGTCCTGAGGGCAAATTTCAACACTTTGGTCTACAATATTGACAAGAAAAAAACCTTCTGGTTACTGTTAATGCATAGTATTTCTGGAAATAAAATGATACTCATTCAGGAGGAGGACTTGAAGTGTTTCCATGAAGCCACTAAATCTACTATTGTCATCCTGCCAGGGCTAGTGAATGCAGTATAATGGCTCTATGTATAGTGTACTAAACTAAATATTTGTTAGCAGTTGCTGCAGTACTTTTGGCAACATTCCACTCTACAAATTTCTGTGTAGCTGAAATATCATCCTGATGACATATGCTCACCGGTTCCCCATTTGCAGCCTGCAGGCACGGACTTCTGTATTTTAATGCTAATTCTACAATCTGTTCATTGACAGCACAGAAGCCAGATGATATGTGCAGTACTGACAAGGACATCATTTTCATGAAAGATGTTTTTTCCCCTACCTAAATATTTAAGTAATCAAATGCAAAACAGGGAGCACTACAGAAATTCGGAAATGGACAAGATATTGAGGGATGTTCTTTTAATAGGTTCCCCTCTATAATTTGAGGACCATTTAGTATATATATATATATATATATAAAAATGAGTATTGCAGTATTTGGTGATACCTTTTTTATTTGGACTAACAGTTTACATAGACAAGCTTTCAAGAGGTCTATCCTCCCTTTATCAAGTCTATTGAGACATGAGACTTGATATAGGGAGGAAGGACCTATCAAAAGCTATTCTATTTAAAATGACTGTTAGTCCAATTAAAAATATATTACCAAGTATTGCAATATATATATATATATATATATATATATATATATATATTTATGTTAATAGTTTATTTGTATATTAGTGAGACCCAATTTATTGCAAACAGGATCTTATAATATTATTTATCAATGGTTTAATAGATGTAGCCATAGCAGGGAAGGCATATTCAAATCAAAATCATTTTAAACAAAAACATGAAACTTTTCAGGGCTTATTCATAAAAGTCCAGACAATAATGTAAAAGAATTTATGTCTATTTGCCAACACCCAAATCAGTTTATTCATCAAACTCTGCGATGTTGCAAATTCAAAGCCAATCTGGAACCTTACAGAGGTCGCCTATACAAGAGTCGGAGTGTGTTGAGGTAGCAAATTCAGCAAGGTGTACTGTGTCGAAATAGCCAGTGTGACTTCACCAGATTGAAGTGAGAAGGTTGGGGGTTATTTTCAAGGCTCCGTTGTGGTGTGAGATAACTGTACATTTTAAAGGCTAGAAGATAGCGATATGAACTAGGAATATGGTGAGATAAAAAGAAATGTAATATTAACTTGATATAGTTGATCGGGCAAAATTTATTAAACTCGAAAAAGCCTTTTTGCATCGTGCGATACTTATCGTGACAAACTTTTTTAAAATTAAATATACAGTATCCATGGAAAGGTAGCCATACAATATAGCTACCTTTCCATGTATATATTTAATTTATATATTATAAATATATTATATAAATATATTATATAAATTAAATTATATTTAATTTAAAAAGTTTGTTACGGCAAGTATCGCTCAAGTCAAATCTCGCAATACTTACCGGGAGAAACTTCAAAGCATTCTCCTGAGTTATTAAGGAGTAGTGAATTTGCGTCTGTTGGAGTGTAGTGGCATTAATTCTAAACTGTGGAATTTGCACTTTGATAAATATGCCTCGAATTCGTGTTTAATAACATATTGCATCTTTCTTAGACACATAAGTTTTATACAGTTTTACAGTATTTAGAGGGTGTAGTGAAGGGGTGTAGTAAAAAGCTTTATTTATGCAGAACATATATAAATGATGGAGCACACTTTTCCACCCGGGAGCGGGTTATAAAAATTTCCTTAGCAAACACAATAAAAATATGTCATATATGTAATAACATTTTATAGATATTCTTCAAATAAGCACAGGGGATTCAACAAGCAGTCCAAGAACCATGACACCCTGACGGGTAAGGGACCTGGGCCAATAAAAAAGGGATGGAGAATCATTTTTATGTAAAGTTACTGTTCTGTATTCATCAAAATGCAAAACCATTGTTTTTCTATACATGTGACCCTTATCTTTGTCTTTTCCATATTATGTAACTTGTATTTCTTAGAAATTACTGCCTTCACCATACTTCTTCCTGTTCTGCCTCACGCACAAGTCTAACAGAGGTGGTGTGTTGGATTTCCTTAACCTTCATTTGGTACAACAACCTCTAAAAGATTTATATTACCATAGAAACTAACTTCAAGACGGTCCATCTAGTTGACCTGGCTGAAACATACTTTTTTTTTTTCTTTATCATTTACTGTATATTTTCTTTCCTGCATTAACTTCTGCCAAAGAACTATCGAAAAGTGTTCTGATCTGTTAACACTGGTAAAATAATTCTATATATTAATATCGCTGTTTTCGCCTATTTGTAAATCTGTTATGTTGAATTATTTTCCACAGAAGTGTTTTCATACATGACATTAGCGGCTCTGGATTGGCTAGCTACCAACATCACGTGTGATGTCAGTGGCTCTTGATTGGTTAGAAAGCCAGAAGCGCTGAGAGACCTATGTCTCTACAATGCCTGCCGGCATTCAGTTGGCAGATTGTAAAGAGTGGTGCTTACATGCAAGCTCCACTCGTTACAGTCTTAGAGTCAGATGCAGCCATCAAAAGAGCCAGATCTGGCTCATTAGCCATAGGTTGTCAACCCCTGCCTTCGACTTTGCACTTTGGGTGGGGCTAGCACTAAATCTGCTGTGGTGCTCTGCAAACCCCAAGTTATCTTGACACACTCTCTGTAGTTCTCATCTTCTTTATCTCCAGTCCTCTTTTTATCGGCTTTGAATTACTATGCTTATCCTATGAGGGTTGTTGCCAAAATAATTTTATTATTGTACTCCAGATATGTCTAAGGTGTATGAGTTAGTTTGCCATGCAAACAAAAAAAATATTCACTTTTAACAAAGTTCACACTCACAGCCAAAGGGTACATGGGTAGTAAGAAATAATACAGTCAAAGGTCAACAAAGCAAGGCAAAACAATAAGACTAGATTTGGAAGAATTAGATTAAAGCAACCAACATTAAGCTTTGATTTGGAAGTATGGGATGATAGAAACCAACTTGGGTCAAGGAGTTTTCAGAGTTTGAATGAAAAGGATATATGAGTCACTGAACACTTCCTCTGGATATTTACATATTTAAAATATCAAAATTAAATAGGTCTGGTCCATCACTGAAAAAAAAGTTGGTTCTCTTAAGAAAATAAGGGTTCCTGGCCTTTGCATTTAGGATAAAATACTTCCAAAGGTTTCTCTTGATTTCAGGGTGTGGCCTGTTTAAAAGCCTCAGCAACCAACTATCTGGAACTCACAAGGAACTAGATTTGTATAAAATTGAACTGCAATCGTAGAGGCAAAAACTGAGAGGGAAGCACTACAGAGACATACAGAGATTTAGGGGTAATTCAGCAATGTGTGAAGTGAGCTCCGGATCCTTCACATCACTTCACACAGACTGTTATGCACTCACTGATGTCCTGCACACGGACATCAGCAAACGCTTTAAAGGCATTCCAGTCTCGCTGAGGTGACTCGAGTGGTCTCACTGAGACTGGAATCCCTTTAAAGCGTTCGCTGATGTCCAGGTGCACAACATCAGCGAGCACATAACAGCATGTGCGAAGTGATGCGAAGGATCCGGAGCTCACTTCACACATGCTTTGCTGAATTACCCCCTTAGTCAGAAGGCACAGACTTTGCAAGTTTAATTTGCTGGTTGTTTCTTGCTCTAACAGGTGTGTAAATGGCAAATAACTTTATGTAAAAAGATCTATAGCAGTTTAAGTTGCTGAAAAGTCTGCTAAAATGTAAGTTTCTTATTTTTCCAGAAAATCTGTGGAGTTAGAATGTAGACTTGAACCCCATTTGACTGATATATGTATACATTTGGTTTGTTTTAAAGACATGAATTCATACCATTCATAGCTCTTCCTAGTACATTGGAGATCTGCTAAAATATTCAAATGAAAGTTCTTGAATTACTGGTACGAGGGTCTCTTAAAGAAGTGATTCATATTCCATGGCGTCTTTAATCAATAGGGATACTCTGTAGATATACCAGGAGACATGAACAGAACTTGTATATTGCATAGGTTCAGTAAGTTATCACAAACCTATGATTCTGAAAAGCATGATTTTGGAGTAAGGAATTAGAGATGGCCCAATTTTTAGCAAAAGTTCAGTTCGGCACGAATTAATTTGTGATGAACCAAGCTAAAAATTGGCTATTGCCAGTCATATATGAAGCAACAGGGACATCCTACTAGATAAACCCCATCTAGTGGGTGTCCCTGCAACCCCCCAAAGTAGCTATTGGAATCATAACCAGCAATAATGCAGTTATGATTTAAAACCCAATTATTTCCATGGAAGTAATTAGGTATCCCAGCTCTAAACCCACTTACAGTGAAAAGCATTCCTTTAGAAACAGCCATGTAGCCTCAGTCTTAAACTTCTTAGGCAATGCTACTGCACCAGAACAAAATCTCATTGAGGAGCTGGGCTGCCAAGCAAAGCTGACTGTGTGCTTATTCTGTTGTTGCAGCTGTCTGCTGCACTCAGGGACATCTTATTGAATGTCCCTGCAACCATAACCAGCAAAAGTGCAAAGCTTGGTTATGGTTTTAAACCCAATTATTTCCCTAATGGAAGTAATTAGGTAAGCCCAGCTCTACATTAGATCTTAGCCAAAAGGCCAAGAACTAAACCCACTTACAGTGATAATCACTAGGGGGAGCAGGGATCCAAAAACTCAGGTAGCCTATAAAGTCATGTATTATTACGCTTAGGGAGAGTAAAAACGAAAGACAAGAGAGTATAGGTGATACCTTTTATTGGCTAACAGAATAAATGATAAATGCAAGCTTCATCAGGCTATAAGATGAAACTGAGACAATTTTCTACAGGAGAGTAAATAACTACTCACAAAGAGAGTGAAACTGGGAATTACTACTAATTTGAATAATATAAATATTAATAATATAATAATATATAGCAACTTGGGGGGTCCTGGGGAACCTCTTATGCAAAAAATTAATTCTACCAAATCACCCTAAAGTTCGAGTTCGTTTCAAATCGAATTTTTAGGGAAATTCAGAATGAATTCCACTTTGGCCGAATTGATTCGGCCATCTCTAGTAGGAATCATAAAATACATAAAATAGTAGTCAAAGCAGGTAGAAAAGATTTACAACATTGAAGGCTGTACCCATTTAATGTGATTAGCTCTTGATAAGATTCCTGTGGCTCCATGTTTTATTGAAGAGCTCATTAAACGTTTGAAAGTGTCGTATATAGTCCAGTTGATTAATAAAAATGAACCCCAAACCAACTGCAAATGAGGAAGAATATTTAACGTGAAGCCATGTTTGTGTATCTCTACCCGAAGAGCACAGTTTTCATCAGCAACTATACAAGGTTGAGCAGTAGCACATTTGTAGGCTGACCCAAAATGTTATATCTTTTCAGAACACATATTTTTACTCTTTCTTTGATATCATTCTTCATTTTTGCTTAGTTCAGAAGTTTACATGAAAAAAAAATCATCACTGTAATAAATTTAAACAGTATAAATCAGATCCCTCTGCCTTATTATGTAGACTAATTTTAGAAGGCTTATTATATGATTATAAAGTGATTAGTGCCTTTTAAATATAAGGTCAGGAGTATACATTGAAGATCAAGTCAAACTTGTTATTATTTTTATCTGAAATCAAGGCTTCATTCATGTCAAATGTTGTAGTATTAAAGTGTATTGGTATTTTAAAAAGTCATTATAAAATAACGAATCATTTTAATAAATTCTTACCTATTTCTAATAGAAATGTTATTATCCTTTCTTTAGAATATTATGAACACCCCCTCAATTCTGAAATTAATGAAATGGAATTATGAAATCATGAAATTAGCAGCAGTTCCATATTAATAATTAGATAATACAAATGAAAATTCCATATGCTATTTTAGCAATTATAATTGGGGCAATTCAAATAATTGACTGGTTATTCTAAAGCCTATCTATCTGGAAAGCTGCAAATTTAATTTCCTAGCAGAAAAAGAAATGTAAAACCTACACAATATATCAAATCTTCATACAAAAATCATTATCCTGATTTTGAGGCAAAATATGCATTCCATAAATAAGACAATCACAATTTCAAGTATATATACATATTTTTTAGTGGAATTCATCAACAGGGGCAAACTTTACTGAGGTCTAGTAACCTATAGCAACCAATCAGAAGTTGTCTTCTATAATTCTTGCTTCCTTATACCAGAGAATGTTGACTGCTGGTTGGTTGCTTTGGATTACTAGACTTTTGTACAAAATTGCCCCTGTTGTTGAATTTCCTTGATTGTCTTTATTTATAAAGTGCTGACATATTATGACATACTTCACAGAGATGAATCATTCCCTCTATTAAGTCTGGAGCTTACGATTGAATTTTTCTTCACAGTCACAGACTAGGGTCAATTTTGACATACTCCAATTAACCTACAAGTACACTTTTGGACTCTGGGAAGAAACCTATACAAGCATAAGGAAAACACATAGGGAGTCTTCATTAAAGGACAAACTGATGCGTCCTTTTGTGACTTCTCCAACCCCTCTTAGTTAACAAACTCTGCAATGTGACAAATTCACAATGAATTTGGACACTTACGCCAGTCGTGGACTTACGGAGCTTTTCGCATCAATTTGCATGTGCATGCACAGGTAATTTGGATATTCAGCATGTGACAGAGTAAGAGTGGATTCTGCAAAGTGTACTGCTGCAAATTCACCTGTTTGCCTTCTCCAGATCAGGGTGGAGAATTGGGGGTTTTGATGGCAGGGCTCCAGAGTTGCATAAGGTGACTATTCATTCAAATGTAAAAATTGCGAGTGCGACTAAATTAGTCTACTACTAAACATGAACTAGGCACAAGGTGACATATAAAAATAAGTATTTTTCACTTATATACAGCTAGTGGGATATGATGAGACTGACGTCACTGCCCTTCACTTGTCAAATTCTCCTCACTCTCCATGATTTATCATCCCACCATTGTCTGACTGACTGAGCTGCACTGTCCGCTGCTTGATTTATAAGAAGTGAATTTGCGTCTTCCTGATCATAGTGACACAAACTATGCTACTCAAATTCGCACTTTAATGAATGACCCCCATAAACTCCATGCAAATTATGGTCATGTGGAATCCAAAGCCAGCAATGTAAATCCAAAAGTGTGAGTCCCTGCACCATTCACATACATTGTCTGTGTCTACACTGATACATTCTCTTTGATATATTCCATGTAGAATTATTTATTAGCCCCCACAGAAATTCAGGAAAAAAAAGAGTGTTAAATGTGTACGAAATAACAGATTAGATAAAGAATAGTTTATTAGGAATTACTATACTTTCAAACCTTCAACTGCTGTTTACAGGTTTCCAACAATTCACAGACAGGTTCATCATTTATCTGCAAGAATATTTTGTGTAGGGAATAGTTTTAAATTACAAACCAGACTCCTTTATGTTTACAGTACAGTAGAACAGAGGGTTTATTTCATGGATTTCACATTTTTCACATTCGAAGTACACAGGAAATGTTGCACATAAAATTGCTTTCAATTAGTGTTTTTTTACAGTGTTTTTTTTTTCAGATGCACAAGTTTAATCACTCTAGTTGTGTTTCAAATGTGATACATTTCTTTCCAATGAATAAAAATGCCAGTGGTTATGGGCGGTTACAAGTTTCTGACATTTAAGTGCATTTGGAGCCACCATAATTATTATAGCTTGTTTAGAAGATAATAAACTTACAGACAGTGTATCTTGAAATTATTTTCCTTTATATAATTTCTTTTGTAGTGATTTTCTTTGTGCATATTTGCTCTCCAGCATTATATGAAGGAAATTTTCTGATAAAAGGAACCTTACAAAAACTAGGTACTCTTTGATGTCCTGTTGCAGCTTCCAACAATGGGGGTTATTCTCTCAAGTCCAAATTCGACTGTTGAATTCTCAAACAGTGGATTCCCATAGAAAATCCACGACTGTGACAATTCTCCTATTGTAACGTCACTATTGTGACAATTTTAAAGTTGCGGCTGTGACAATTTTTCCATAGTAAATTCATGACTGCAACAATATTCTCAATATAAAGACGCGACTGCCTTTAGCTTGTGAATTCAAACCTTTGCGCAACAATTCAGACTTTAGAGAACAACCCCCATATATATTTTTGTGGAGTTTTCACAGTTATTTGACTCTTAAAAATTAGATAAGTAGCAAGGTAGAACACAAGATGGCAAACAGATGGCTAATAAGCAATGCTCAGCAATTTAAATCACAAAGACAGTAACTGAGTTTGCTGTATCATCAGTTAATGACGTGTGGAGGCTTTGTTGGAAGGATACTCTGTTGAACTAAGAGAGAATTGAAGAGGATTCTGGGAAACAGTGGAAAAATCTCTTAACAATAATAGATAAAGGCCAGTAATGGAAAATAGTCTATTACATCAGTAGAAGGCTGGGCTAACAGTAGAAGGTAGAGCTAAATGGACCATAAATGCAACTGCCAATAGTCATGGATACATATTAATTAGAACACATGTTAATGCTACAGAAGCTGGATAAGACCAAAGCTAATGTGACTGCTCATAGACAGGGGATGCACAAGCAAAATGGGGTTGGAAAGGAACTGCAAACGCAGGTACAGAGTAAGTCTGAAATGAAATCTTCAAACCAAATCTATGCTAAAACTGTTTAATTTGGAAGTCAGATCAAGGATGTTTTGAATGTCCTGCTGCTAATCAAGATCAACAACCACTAACCTAAATCAAAAATCCATTTACAAACTTGGGTGAAATTTAACAAAACTTGGAAAAGCCTGATTTTGCTTTTCTGAGTTTATTCCTGCGAGATCTCAGAATTTTCTCGCGGTAAATATCGCAAGATTTTTTTGATCGATATTTTCCGACAGAAACTTTCGATCGAGTTTTTAGATCTTGATTTTTCGATAGAGAGGTAGCCATACTACTAGTGTAAAGCTACCTTTTCATCGAAGAATTCATTAAAAAAAATTGATTGAAAACTTTTGGTTGGTAAATATAGATTGAAAAAATCTTGCAATATTTACCGGGAGAAACTTCCGAGATATCATGGGAATAAACTCAGAAAACAGAAATTTGGCTTTTCTGAGTTCATTAAATTTTACCCCACTGGTCTCCCCTAATTTTCACCTCAACAAGAATAAATTGGAAAGTGGGAGAGGGACTGTTAGCTATGTTTATTTTTAAAGGAAAAGTAAAATGTAAACTGTATCTGTTGATAATTATATTATATAAATGGCTTCTTTTTGCCCTCCATTGGCTAGAAAATTTCAAAACAGAAGTGGTGCTCTATAAGCTAGTGAGAGCTTATATGTCAATGTTTGTGATATGTATGTACTGTATAATGTATAGTTAGACATTCCTGTGGCTTTCAAATATTCAGAATAGATTGTCATCACTGTAAAAAGTTAAAACATTTTGTTTCAAATTCCATCAGGGCCATTGTCACAATAGCTATTTTGCAGCTGGATTAGAAAAATAGAATCCATTAATTCATGTGGGAAAATCCACACGCACTATTTTGCTTTGCACTATAGACAATAATAAGCCTAATTAAGGACAGCTCAGCTACAAAATAGCCAGCATGATACTAGCCTAAAAACAGGTAGAAATTAATGGACATTTTGACCCCTTCACTAAGACCATTATAAAGGTTTTAACTGTTGTTTTTTTTTTCTCATTTATTTCTGCCTTCTTTTCCATGTCTGTTTTATCTGGTATAACCCTGACATGTATCTCCTTTCCAATATGCAGAACTTCAACTTATTTATATGCATTTTTAATTGTATTGTCCTCATTTATTACTTTATATGGTTTTGTATCATCTGGAGTTATTGCAAATTTTAATTTTACTATGCAATCTCATGATAGAGTATTTAATAATTAAATTGAAGAAATTAGTATCCAATACAGACACTTGTGGTACCCCTCTAGTAATGGTGACCCAATCTGAATATTTACTATTTACAACCACTCAATGTTTCTATATTTTCTACCAATGAGTTTGTTACCCACATTATCCCACTGTGCAAACATAGTAATTTTATGAACCAGCCTTTTATGTCTTGTACATAATTCTTCAAAAATATCAAATGATTTATAAAAATCAAGGTATATGATATACAATGACTCACCCTAGTTCAGTCTAGAAGCAACCCCCTCAGGGAACCTGATTGGATTAGTTTGACAGGATCAGTCTCTTATAGTTCCATATATATATATATATACAGTATATATATATATATATATATATATATATATATATATACACACACACATACATATATACTGTATATATACAATGAGTATTGCAGTATTGTGTGCTACCTTTTATTGGACTAACAGTCTTTTTAAATAAACAATCTTTTGGAGGGTTAATTCTCCCTCCTTCTTCAGGTAGTTCAAAGCAATACTAAGTGAGGACATGAATGTATTCTACTGAGATAATAGACTATAGAAAGCAGTTTAAATATACTTGTCATGAAGGGGTTGGAGGTTGAATTCCTTGGTACTGAGAAACTCATGGTTTAAAAGCAAACATAAAATGTATAATTTTTTTATGTAATATAAAGGTATGATAGTGAGATAGAAACAGGTAAGAAAAAACATATTCACATAAACAAATAATATATTTATATTATTAATAATATAATATTGTATATTATAATATATATATATATATATATATATATATATACAGTATATATACAGTATATAATATATATTATTTATTAGAAATAATAATATTTATAATAATAGTATAAAATACTGCAATACTCATTTTTTTGCATATGTGGACTGTATAGATATTGTTCCTATCATTAAAAGATAGAATTTGCTTTATCTGAATGTAAATATTAAGAAACTATTGCATACTGATATTTGTAGTTTGTATTCCGTATCTACAGTATATATATGTCTTACTAACACTTCATTGATACTGTTTCTTCTCACTTTCCTTAGAATACCATCTCTTTTTCAGTTATCTTTATGTTACCCCAAAATCCTCTGGTTATTCATATGTTATTATTTTACTTGTATTGTTTAATGCACTTTTCCCTTGTTTGTATTGTACTTGTATGGCTGAATTGTACAGCGTTGCGTAAATTTGTGGTGCTTTATAAATAAAATTATACACACATAGATCATTTTTTCTAATCTATCTTATTATTCTCTTTTTTCTTTATCCTTCTATAACTATATCCTGCTATTATTTCCTTCACAGACACCTTTTTTCTTTTTGAACGCATTTTAAATTTTTCTTAATTTAGATAATGGTGACTAAAATGTATCGACATCGATAAATATCAGCACGTTAATACCAGTGCACTTTACATTACTCTCAATGGAGCTCCTTTTCCACCTATATCGATATCGCTGATCTTTTCGATGGGGACATAGAAAAAAAATGTTGTAAACTGTATCCAAAGGGAAAAATGGGCTTTCGCCTCCCTCAACCAGGCGAACACTTCAGAGATAAAAAAAAAAAAAAGGTTAGAAGTGGCTTAATAAATATCGATGTCGGTCATATTTTCAACCTAATTAAAGGTAATTCGATATTAATATACCAGAAGAACAAATTTTAGAATTTTTATAAATATCCCTCTGTGTTTATTAAAGTGAGCTTAAGTAGTAAAGACATGTTGTCCATGGTTTAGTGTCCCTTTAAATTTGTTTATAGACTGTACAATGAACATAGACAAGTGTGTAATATGTTATCCTGTGTAATGAATCCCATTTTCCAATCTGTCACCCTAATGTTCTGATATTATTTTATTTTTACATTTTGTTGTTTGTGTTTATTGTAATTCTTGCTATAGTTTTTATTTAATTTATGGGCAGGATGGTAATATGATAGGATGAATACTGTAAGCTTAAATGGGATGATCTTTTCCCTTTCTAATGGTCATTTCTTACCTTCTTTGTCCACTGATATTTCTTTGTTGGTAATTTCACCAACATCAACCTTCTTACACAAGGTATGCAATCTCCAGCCTTTTATTCTTTTAAATGTTGACAGCTGACTCTGTTAATATGTGTTGCCACTGCAAGTTTGATGTTCAGTTTCACTTTTTACACAAACATGTAGGATCTATTTATTTTGCTTGCTCTTAGCTCTATTCAGCAGCCAATGTTAACCAGTCATATCCCTTTTAAACTGACAGTTTAAGCATTGTGGGTTATAAACCACTTGGCTTCTCCATTAAACTGTAGTAGCCATCGGATCTCTTATCTCCTAAAACACAGTTGCTTATAAATTAGAAACTATCGAAACCAATTCTCTTTTTATCATTTACCTCAGTTTTAAATCCAAGTATAATGACAGGGCCAGCTTCCAATTAATGTTTACAAAACCTGCAAAATGATTATTTCATTTTTCAAGGTCATTCACATTTGAAATAATCCTTATTAGTCTTGTCTTCATCTCTATAGTCATATCCATGCTTCCTTCCGTTCTAAGATGATATCTGCAGTATGGATCCATTCTCTTAACATTGATTAATGGACCTGTCTAACAGAGAGGTCAGCAAAGCATTGTTCTCTTATGAACTACCAAAGGGGCAGCTGTTCAGATTTCTAAAGACTTGGTAGAAAATTAATGTGACAATCAAAGTTTCATGACAAGTCCACCAAATGAAAATGTCTACTGTCCATCTCTAAATACCCCCTCTTTGTTAATACTTTACTACTGTATTGCTTTCCAGTGCACAAAGCTACTACTTTGTGTATATGTGCTTAGGTATTCACAGACATTGCCAAAAATCTCTTTATCATTATATGCTTTCATTTTTTTCCCTTCATAGGTGAGCATATGGGGCATAGTTTGTCCTGATGTTTCTAATGATGTACCTATCCACAGCTTAGCAATACCCTTTTCTCTGTGTTTGTATCAAATAGGGAAATCTGTTATGTTTATCATTGGTAATACTGATATTATAATATTACACAGCTAAGTGATTCCTACTGCCCTGTCTACAATTGTTGCCCCTTTACATGTTTTGGAGGTTGATGGTCCTTTTTGGCATACAGTATTTTTTCTTTTGCATATTCATTGGCAGTTTGATTTTATTTTGATTTTATTTTTTGTATTTATTCATTTTTTATATAGCGCTACTATATTAGGCAATGCTTTACACCGATTCATCATTCACTTCAGTCCCTGCCCCGTGGAGCTTACAATCGAGTATTTCCTAATTGAGTCACAGACAGACACAGATGTATGTGGGGGTTATTTACTAATGTCTAAATTGTTGCGTATAGGTGTGAATTCGTCAGACAGTTGCAATAGGCTGTTACTGTCGCAGTCGTGTCTTTATAATGAGAATATTGTTGCAGTCGTGACTTTATTATGGGAAAATTGTCACAATCTTAACTTTAAATAATTTTCACAAGTTTACAATGGGGAAATTGTAGTGTATTTACTATGGGAATCCACTGTTTGCAAAGTCAACAGTCGAATTCACACCTTAGTGAATAATCCCCCATTGTTTTTTTTTTGATTGTTGGAGGAAACTAGAGTGTCCAGAGGAAACCTGCACAGGTGCTGGGAGAACATATATATGGGGGGAATTCACCATTCAGCGAAGTGAGCTCCAAAGCCTTCGGCTAACCTCGCAAATGGTATTATGCGCATGCTGATGTCCGGCATGCGGACATCAGCATGCGCATTAAAGGGATTCCCGTCTCGGCGAGAGCAAAAAAGTTGCCTCGCCTTGCCGGGAATCCCTTTAATGCACATGCTGATGTCCACGTGCAGGACATCAGCATGCGCATAATACCATTTGCGAAGTGAGCCAAAGGATTCGGAGCTCACTTCGCTGAATGGTGAATTCCCCCCATAAACTCCATGCAGATAAAGTCCAGGGTGGAATTGATCCCAGAGCTGCAAGGCATTAGTGCAAACCACTGAGCCACCACACTGCCCACTGATTTTTTGACGCATCATGATACTGGTTTCATAAACAAACACATGTAAAAACAATCAGAATGAAAAATATAGCTCCTTAAAGTGGATGAGGCTTTCTTATTTGCATCACCCCACCTCCCATTTGGTCTGACTATAAAACTTACAACTGCTGTTTCTGGATCCCATAGTCTGGGTTCATTTTCTCTTCCAATTCACCAATGGGTTTAATTCTGGAAGTAATCCTGGGGGTTTCAGATAAAAAACATTTTAGACAATAGAAGAAGTAGTAGAAGTCAACCCAGTTTTAGGAGAAACTAGTTTTCTCAAGCACCTTTCGTTTTTGTTTTTAAAGGAGTTCAAAGTTTAAGATAAATCCTCAGACGGAGTAAATTATTATATGAACCAAGGTATCTTAGTTTTGAAAATATTATGTGAATATAATGTAGATTACAACACTGCTAGATTAAGGTCTAGATTCATTAAGCAGAAGCCCTCGGCTCTTATGTTCTTATGTTTGTTGAACTGAAGACAAATGTTTTGTATTGTAGTAATTCTATTGCAATTACTGATTTATAATTTGTTTATTAATATCTTAGAAACTATCACTGAAATAATTAATTGGCTGATTATCAGATATTATGCAGAGCAATATCACACCAGCTATATCATCCTGCAGGGAGGCATGGACATACTGTCATCTTTGGCATTTAAACTGACACAGCATGATAAATTATATTTGATGTTACTATCTTTCTCTTTCTATAAAATATTAATATAAATAGGATAAAATTTCAACCATTCAATCAATTTATTTGCTATTTGTCACATTTTACCATTATTTTCTGCAGTTTTGCCATTATTATTAGTTTGCTGCCCTATTTGATTGGACATCCTAACACCGGGCAAACACTTTGGCTATAGAAATTGTCAGTGATATTGATATTTAAGTCTATATAACATCAGCATGTAAAAGGTTTAATTTATTTCTAATTTTTAGGGGTGGCAGCTAGTTAGCAAGGGGGTAGGGACATTGACTTCTTCATGTACTTCCTACTCAAGCAGTGCAGTGACATCAGCATGCCCCACCCACCCTACTGCTGTCAAAGAGGCAATGGAGGCTAACTATAAAGAGGATCAATACTCATTGAGTCAATGCTGTTACGACAAATGGATTGAACAATTTATTGCTTATTGGTGGATAAATGTTCTTGTGCAGTTATTTAGTATGGCCTTTAACCTTGAGAATGCCATGTTTGAAAGTGTAATGTAAGGAAGAAATTATGCAATGTATTAAGATGTCTATCTGTTGTACAACACTCTGTCTAGTGGGGTTGGGTAGCTTGTATGTTGAAAAGCCTGATAGGCACAAGATCAGATCAGATGTTTTTCTTAGGGGTAAACTTTTCAAACATGAATGATATATTAGTGAGGGAAGAGCTCCTAGCCCACACCAGATCGACTAGGGGAATGAGGAGTGTGATAATGTTCCTGTCACTCAAAACCTGGTAAAGCCTGAGACAAAAGGCCAAGAAAGAAAGCATGAGACAGAGCCTTTTTAACATTAGGAGGAGTAAATTTCTATGTTATATGTGCTATTATTGTATGCCATACTGTAATAGTAAGTGAACACAGATAGAACAGGATGGACAGACAGCGTTTATTTAGCATTTGTGTTGTAAGTTGTGTACCAGGCACTGAAATCAAGCCTTGCTGTGCTTGATGCTATGGTCATAAACCAAAAAGGATAGAAAATGTTTTATAATGAAATACCATAAAAAAAGAAAAAGAAAAGAAAATCGGGTTGCCTGTTATGACTCCATCTTCAAAAAGTGATCTAAGTACTGCAATAGCTGGATAAAGCCAAAAAAGTCCACACACTTAAATCTTGATCTGTTCTACCGATGTGCAAACTTGCCCCACTCAAATCCATAATTAACAACGCTGACTGATTTCTACCATTGTTTATCTATCGCCACTCCCTCTGCCAGTTCCTGAAATGGCTACCATATAGAGCACGAAAAGGAGAACTAAAGACTCATTAGTCAAAGGGGTAATTATTAAGAGGGGCCTAGGGGCTAATTCACCATTGTGCGCAGTGAGCTGCAAAGCTTCGCACATGGTGTTATGCACCCGCTGATGTCTGCGTGCAGGAAATCAGCGGGCGCATAACACCATGTGCAAAGTGAGCCGAAGGCTTCACAGCTCACTACGCACAATGGTGAATTAGCCCCTCAATATTCTTACCAGAGCATGTCTTTTCTTCAATGTGTTAAAGACAGTCTTCTTTTCTTAAATTCCAGAATTTCAGATTTTCAATAGTCAAAATAAAATATGACCAGTGGAGGCCAGTATGAAAGAAGTATTGTCTGCCATTGAAATCAATCTAAAAGCAATTGTTTTTCTGCTAGCCATCAATGACAAATCTAGCAACCTCACTGCTACAAAATGTCAGCATTTCCATTTTTGATAATATTATCTACATATTGTCAATATGTATTCGTAATATAGACAGAAATAGGTGTCTTTATTATATGTAGAAAATTATAAACATCTATCAGCAAATCTATGTGAAAATGTCATCATTTTGCTTAAATATGGCAATTTATTATTCTTCGTCACAGCCACTATTAGGCAGACCACAGTCAGAAATAATTTATAGCCAATTGTGTCATCATTGCATGTATAAGCTAAATAGGATATAATATAGATAATTGACTTAACATTTCAATGAGTAGATTATGGGACTTGTCATGGTTTCATTGGGGGATTTAAATTCACTCTTTCATGATTTGTACTTTGTCTATTCATCAAGTGTCTAAGTCTGTTGAAGTATCATAAACTTTATTGGGACTGAAATAACTTCTACTTGACTACATCCAGAGCACAAGTGTTCACATTGTTGATACAATTCAAGAAGGTGTACTGCTCCGCATTTGCCAATTTTACTTCATCAGATTAAAGTGGTGAAATAGGGGGTTAATGGCAGGGCTGCTAGAGTCCAACAGACTATACCACCCTACCCAGCTACTGACGCAGTTTGATTGGTCGCTATGGAAATCCTCTCTTTAGTGTATGAGGAGTAGAGAATCAGGGAGTAGCCACTTAAAGTCATGAGAATTCAATTCGACAGTTGAATTCTCACTTTGATAAATAAGCCCCTCGTACTTAGATTGTATTTTATTAATAATATTAGTTTTTTGGAGTGTTTGTTTATACAGTAGAGAAAATACACGCAAGGATGCAATTTTCAAGATCAGAAAATTGAAGTACCCTTGCAAGAGGCTTATTTATCAAAGTAAGAATTTGACTGTGGAAGTGAATTCTCATCGCTTATGGTTGCTACACTCTGACAGGGGGTTATTCACTAAAGTCTGAATTGTTGCATATAGGTGCGAATTTGCCAGATAAAGACAGTTGCAATAGACTGCTACTGTCGCAGTCACTTCTTTATAATAAGAATATTGTCACAGTCACGACTTTATTATGGGAAAATTGTTGAAATCTTAACATTAAAAAATTGTCGCAACTTTACAATGGGGAAATTGTCGCAGATTTGCTATGTCGCTGTTTGTGAATTCGACAGTCGAATTTGCACCTTAATGAATAACCCCCTGATTCTCTAGTCCTTATTCACTAAACAATGGATTCTGATAGCGAAGAAGCAACAGGGTCAGTAGCCGTCTCTTGCATAGTGTAGTCAATAGGACAGTAGTAGCCTTGCCATCAGCCCCCTAATTTGCAAAGTAAAACTGGCAAATGCGACACAGTTCCCCCATAAATTTGCTACTGAGACAGACTCCAACGCTTGGTGATGTAAAGTGACGTGACAAGCTCTTTAAGTCTGCAACTGTCATAAGCATCCTAATTGGTTTAAAATTCACCACATCTCACAGTGTGCTGAATATGCAAAGATGATCCCAGATGAGCAGAGCACAGGGTGATCTACTGTATAAATGTGAATTTGAATATTTAAGTGACCGTTTGGACTTTCATGAATAAGCCTCTTAGGGGGTAATTCACCAAAGAGCGAACTTACTTACTTCGCTTCAGTACGCATATCCTGTTATGCGCTTGCTGATGTCCTGCACGCGGACATCAGCGAGCGCTTTAAAGGGGTCCAATCTCGGTGAGCCCACTCGAGTCGCCTTGCCGAGACTGGAATCCCTTTAAAGCGTTCGCTGATATCCTCGTGCAGGAAATCAGCAAGCACATAACAGGCTATGCATACTGAAGCGAACGATCAGAGGGTAAGTTCGCTCTTTGGTGAATTACTCCTTAGGAAAATTACTATAGACATCATTGTTAAGTATATTCCCTACTATATTAAGTTGTATTTTTTTTTTTTTTTTGATTTCACTTACGTCCAGTGCAGAAAATTCTAGTCTTTACAGTTTATGTTTTAAAATAACTTTTTTAAAATAATTCAAATGAGAATTCTCAGTCTGTGACTGCAATATTTTCAGTTTTACAATCTCATTATGTTCAATGTTCCATGCATTATATCCCTATTTTGTATAAAAAAAAATGCAATATGATTAGGAGCAAATGTAGGCTTCTTCCTGGCAGATGTAAGTAGCAAGAAGTGCAGATCGTACATGCCTGGCAATAACCCTTCAGGGAACTATATTTTATTGAAATTTATTATGTATTTCATAGAAATGCTGCTGAGGTAAGGTTATTTTCAAAACCTAAACATAGTATTGAAAGAAATAAATTGTTTAGTTCTTCGAACATCAGAAGTGTGAACAAAGATGCTTGACAAGCATCCAGACTAAAAAAAAAAAAAATATATATATATATATATATAATATACAAAAAAAAAAAATAGGAAACTTATTTCTTGAAACAAGGGGGTATTTGTATTTACGTATTCAAGTTTGTTTAAAACCATTTTGCTGTGATCACCAGTTACTGGAAGACAGGAGCACTGGAGTAAAATGTGTGCATTTGCAACCAAAAAATGTCAGATACTGTTATTTCAGCTTTGTGGTCACCCTTAACTTCAAAATAAAGAGGAAAGTGCAAAATTCAGACAACATGCAATGGACAATGTGAGTAGAAACCCTAAATGACCAAATAAGCCACTTGCAAATTATAAAATACAATATAGAATCTAGGTAATAGTCATTTATCTTTAGATTGGTAAAAAGAACATACGAGCAATCATCATCACATTAAACTGGCAAGCCCGCAGCAACGGGTTCCATCATAAGTCACGGCTGGTTGTACCAAGAATCATCTGACAGACAGGGAAGAGCAAAGATACAGAAAAGACAAGATAAAGAAAGCCAGAAGACAGATTTTAATTAGACACCACAGGGTTAGAAGGGTGATGAAAAGGGATTCTATACCAAACCATAAATAGAGGGATCATAAAGGTAACCCCCCCTAACCAGCTAAATCCAGTAGAGGAGTTCCCACAAGCTTTATTGTATTTTTATTTTAGGAAAGGAACACAAAAACAGAAAACAGCAAATGACCACCAAGTTCATTAGGAGGTAGTAGGAAATCACTAGTGCCACTGACAACTGAAAAGCCATGGGGGTTATCAAGCCTTGTCAGAAAACCACCAGTGCTATTCGCCTCTAGGTGGTCATGTTATTGGGACCAAGTAGTAATTCGCACCAGTGAAAGGTGATCTCAAAGGATGACAGCTATTGTGTTCTGATCACTCATAATGACACCAAGGTCATCACAAGTGAGTGGAACACAATAGCTATTGTTTGTTGGGATCAATAGAGCAAATAGAAAACCACAAATTCTATTGATAGCAGAGACATTAACCGGATCATCAGAGGTGGAACAGGAAACCACTTGCACCTTTTCTTACTAGGGAGCCACTTAGGTAATAAATCCAAGCAAGATGGGTGCTGTCAGGAAAGGCACTTACTGGACGTTTTTGCGTTTGCGCATGGTTACATCATAACCGCAAAAAGATGCCATCACAAAAATGCTCCATCGCAGTTGCGGTCACGAAAATGCGCCGCCACAACTTTAAAGGATCCAATATAATCATCCCTGCAACATTTTTATTATTTATATATCTCAAACAGGTTCATATTACTTAAGAAAGAAAGAAAAAAAAGTATAACATGTTTAAATCCTCCTCATTCCAGGTTTACTTGCTATTATTTCGGCTCCCTTAGATTTGGTAATGTGGTACTCTTCTTTAGGGTTTTATTTCCCTAACTTTATCCAGTTTTTACCTGGGAGTCTTTCCCTACTAACCAGTCCTTTGTGAAACACAATGCTGTTGCACTAATAAGGTCAAATATCAGTAACCTTGAACCTAACAAACATCAAGCTATCCAGACATCTCTAGTAGCCAGGTCACTTTCCCACATGGAGAGTTCCTTTTAAGTTCTTCAAAAGTGTTTCTTCCTACACTGGAAATCATCTAAGTCACTTCCAGAGAGTACTTTCTCTCTCTCCAGCCCAAACAGCCTTAAAATCAGCAGTGATGTTCAACCATGCCTCGGGTTATTTTAGACTTTATAAGCATGTAGAAGCATGGCACCACAACCCCTATTTTATTTTTAACAATCTATAGGTCCACAATCTACAGTTCATGTTGTTAAATGACCAGTTGTAAAACTTCCAACCATATTTTAGAAATTCAATTCAGTCTATAGCAGGGATTTGCAAACAACGGCCCGCAGGCCGAATTCGGCCTTCCAGAAGTCTCGGACCAGCCCACGGGAGGATATTAAAATGGTGGGGCGTGGCCTGGCCCCATAGGCATCAGCACGCCCCCCCCCCCCGGGCCCTCTGAAGCCATCGGCAGTTCATGCGGCCTGATGGCTTTAACTTTGCCCATTCCTGGTCTATAGTTTATCATTTATAAATGGCCAGTGTGCACACCTACTTGTCACATGCTATGTAGATAAGTTTGGATGTGCAAGAGTTCAAGGAATCCCTTCAATGGGTAGGGCATTGATAAAAATGGATTGGATTTACAACAACAGCAGATTCCCATAGCAAATCTGCAACTGTGACAATATTCTCATTATAAAGACGCAACTGTGACAATAGAAGTCGACTGCGACTGTCTTTAGTTTGCAAATGCAAATATTTAAGGGACCATTTGGACTTTAGTGCGATTTTTCCACTCTGTTGGATTTTACCAGATTGATGTTCCTTAATTTCTGTAAGGTTCTCTTAAAATATAGTGTGTGCATCACCGCTGCGTGCAAAATTTATTAAAGGCGAAATCGGCGATGCGACTGATCGAAATAAAATTTCGATCGATCGGTAAAATTTTCGCCTTTAATAAATTTCGCACCAGGTGAATGATATTATTTCCTTGAAGACTTTTTTTTAATGTTTGGGGGTAAAACAATAACCGGAATAAATAAGCAAAATCAAAATAAACTAAGGCCAAACACAGAAAAGATACAGTATAGTTTGCACGTTTTACTTTTTACATATCTTTTTTTAATACAGGCATATACACAAGGCATACTAAAAATAAGTTATATTTCTGTAATGCAATATTCAATTTACCAAACATTTCAATTTAGACCAGGGCCCACTGCAAATATTAAATTCCTGCAATTTATAGTGCAAGCTGGATGGTATAAAATTATTTCTTTTTACAGTCAGAGAGAGGTATTGGCAGTGTGTAATTTGAGGTTATATTCAGTCAGTCAGATCTCCTGCTTATTTGAATTTCTAATGGTGTCATAAAGAGGTCGGGCACAGCTTGAGATGCACAAATCATTTTCACTATGTAATAAGTATGTAGAGACGGGATTTTAACTAAGCATGTGAGTAAATCTGAGTAAAATTCACTGAATACTTTATAGGAAGACTGTTTTTTTTTTTTTACGTTTTATTTTTAACTAAATCAGATTTTGAAAAAAATACTTTTAGAACTTACTTCAGTTCTTTTATAAAAAACAAAGAAGCTATTCAATAAAATGCAGCTGAATCCTTTCGTATACCATCTCTACATTATTATAAACAAATGATTTTTTTTTTATATCAACACAATGTCACAAATCTGAACAAGTCTCAATTCATTATTTAAATCAACACAAGAATATACAGTATTTAAATACATCTATGCATCCAAATAAATGGCATTCTTTCCTTCTACAGTAGGTTCATCATCAGTAGGTATGCTCTTGTCTGTTATATCACTGTGCACAAATGTTGCCATTTTATAAGTAAATTATTTATAATCCAATATTCCTCCATCTAGAACAAATGGATGTTTCTGGAAGTCATTCCAACAATATACATTCTTAATTATTGCCTTTTGATCATTAAAGGTTTGAAATGTGACTTTAATTTTGTTCCTCTGAGAGACAGGCTGTTGACCAGTTGAACTAATTTTGTAGCAAATTCCAAACAAAAGACCATTTAGGCAGTATTACACTCAACATAATATCACTCGCTCTGTATTTCAATAAGCAGATTGTGA
>WMED01001387.1:0-27862 GCA_019650415.1 Pipa parva
TTTATTTACGATTTACACAACGTGCCAACTTTTCTGATTTTGGGGTTTGTAGATAACAAGATATTTTGAAAACAGACAGGAGTCCAATCTGGAGGGCTAGCAACTAAATGAAATGTATCATGCTTAGCCATGACTAAGGGCGAGACTTATTAAACTTGAAATGGCCCTAAGTCTTATAAGCTATGCATACTTTCAGATAATCAATGCTCAGGCTTTCCAGAATTTTCTGCCTTGTTCTAATAGCTCATTTTCTGCCAAATTAGTGCAAGTTTGGAAGGTAGTCTGAACAGGTCTGTTAAATGGGATAGATAAGTGAAAAATAATAATATCATTAGCGAGACGTACCAATCTATAACCCACATCAGCACTTTATTCTGGGTGATACAAACACAAGCAAGAGGACTTGTATTAAAGCCAGTACATTATTTTATGCATGTGCTATTTGTTCTACAAATGGGGCACCAGCCTCATATTGACAGAAAGTACAACTCTGTGAAGGATATTGATGCCACATGGTACCATCGCCTGTATGAATTGTAAAATGTGACACATGAACCTAGGAATGAAACACGCTTGTTTATAGTATTACTTCTGTTCAAGGAAGCCTCTAGACCTCCCAGATTATAAATGCCATATATAATGTGATATTTGAAGTTGTCTGAATCATATGTTTTCATTCTTCTGCAAAATGCGAAGGAAAAAAAGAAAACAATGCAAAACATGTGAAGTGTTGTTGGCTAGCACAATAGAATATTTTCTAACATGATGAATTTTTTTTTTAATAGTTTTATACTTTGTTATAAACTTCCATTTTTGACATGGAGTGATGTCTTTTAGCATGCAAAGAAATGAATGCCAGACACGGGCAGCTACATACTGGCAAAATAACTCTCATTTCAGCAACTTGGAAAATAACATTGGTACTAATTTATTGGGAATACACAACGGCCACATAGGCCTCCAGGTCCCGCAAGAATATAAAACTACAGCATTTATTAATTCCCTGTTTCATTTTAAAAAAAGAAAAAGGAAAGCTTTCCTTTCTAAGGCTAAGAAAAGGCAGACTCTGCCATTCAAGGCCTGCTACTTATGTGAAATAAACAATTTCCTAGAGGTAGGGCCGGTTCTAGCGCTGGGTGATGTGGGAGATCGCCCAGGGTGCAATCTATTTGAGGGGCACTGTTGCCCACATCGCCCACCGCAAACTTACCTCCTCCAGTGTTCCAGCGACCTCATTGTGGAGCGGTGCTCAGAGGAGGAGTGTCGCTGGAACGTTGGAGGAGGTGAGTTTGGGGACTCCTGGCAGGTATGCGCCCGGGGGTGTGTATGTGCGCCGGGCAGGTGCGTGTGCTGGGGGGGGGGGGGGGGGGGGGGGGGGGGGGGGTGTGGAGGAGCGGTTCAGCCAGGGCGCCCATAGGGCCAGGGGTAATTCTGAAGGAGCAGTGAAATGCTTATCAATGTACTTTTTTTCTCCAGTGCTGCATCCTGCTTGTCTCAGTAGCATTATTCATTTCTTGTCCATGCAGACTGCAATCCTCTTCACTTCCTGTCTCTTCTTTAAAGTACATCAGAATTCTGCTTCCACTCTCTGCTCACTGAATTTCTAGAGGAAGAAGGTAGTGAAAAGGATTGCAGCCTTTGTTTATTTTTTTTACAATTTTTTAATTAACTCTTTATTTAAAACTTTGAAGCCTGATTGACTAAAAGGGGAATTCAACTTTAGCATTCACCTCACTGTGAATTCGCAATTCTAACAAGCACACAGTGACAATCGCTGTACCTGTGGGTTAGGAGGGACATAAATAAAACTAGTAGGGGTCCCTGGGACCCCTATCTTCCTCACTCCCACCAACCACTACGCGGGGGTGGGTGATCGCTAATGGGAGGAGGTCCCACTGGACCCCCTCCCATATCCCCTACCCT
Source organism: Pipa parva (assembly GCA_019650415.1). Taxonomy (NCBI): domain Eukaryota; kingdom Metazoa; phylum Chordata; class Amphibia; order Anura; family Pipidae; genus Pipa; species Pipa parva. The sequence goes on from WMED01001387.1 coordinate 1,924, forward strand.
GGTAACTAATTGGGGTAGAGGGGCATCAACATTAAGCAAGGGGGTCAAACTGACCCCCACACCCCAAACCCCTTTAGCCAAGGGGAAGCAGGGGTCCCTCACTTGGAGGGGGTCAATTGCTGACCCCTTCCATGGCCCCTAACCCCATCAGCGCTATGGGGATGGGGGCCCTAGCCTAATTATGTCCTTACCTAAGTCCCTTACCCCCTACCTAACTATGGAGTGAGGGGACTGATGTGAGCCCACAACTCCTAACTAGTGGGGTGCCAGCCATTATAAAACCTGGAAAAAAACACAAAATAAACAAATAAATCATGAAAATAATCAATAAGTAATAATAAACTATTAATAAAAATACATCTTCAATAAAAGAGCTAAGTAATCACTCAAAGCTCCTGAAGTCTTGTCTTCAGGCTCATGAAGTAGTCCTGGATGGGTGACTGTTGTTGTCGATGCCCTAGCTCCTCAGCTTGATCCGCTGTCTTGGTCCAGCATAATCCAAGTGAGTCTTCTGGTCTTGATCTGCAGTCGCTGACGGATGCTGGGGGGGGGGGAGATCAGGGGGAGGTGTGGGTATCCTAGGGACCCCTGCTAGCTGGGGTTTAATTAGTTTATAGTAATTATTTCCATATTACAGTAATGCTATGGAAATAATTGTGTTGTAAATCATAACCACTTACTTGCCAGTTAATGATTTTGAATGTATTTAAAGATAGTTTAGGGATTTATTTTGTCAATATTGATTGTTTATACATTGTTGCGGTTAGTGTCTATTTTTGGATATTTTTTTTTTATGTAGTTGTATTAATTTAGTAACAGTTTGCAGCTTTTGATGTGTTAGCGAGAATGCTTTTTGATGTTAGCGTTGCAGTTTAGCATAGATCTGAATGGATTTCACAAGGTCTAGGATAGCGAATCATTTTGAGCAATAAGTTTGAGTGTAGTAAGCAAGAAAAGCTTAGTAAATAGCCCTTGAGCGATATCGGTTATTCGATGTATGAATGATATTGCTCAAAATAGGCGATATAGATATACAGCGATAACAAGATTTTAATAATAGGTAAAAATTAGTTGATAATCAGTTAGTTCTACTTTAGTAAATTTTCCCCAATGTGTGGTGAAATGTGACTGTACACTCAAAATACAGAAAGTTTAGCAGTCAAGTGACAGCATGAACTAGGAATAGTGTCTCATAGAAAGGGATGTAAAAATACATACGTCAATATAGGCGACTTTAATATCAAAAATGTGACAAACTGGTCTTTTAATAGTATTTCAACATTAATCTAAGAAAGATACAGTTATAGTGACATAGTGATGCAAATTCACTTTCAGAGGTCTATGAAAATCAGGGGGAAATCAATGTAACATTGCTGGTTTGGAAGTAACATAGAGCATGGTAAAAAATATCAGTGATGTAAAGTCAAAATAATGGCCATTGCATGCAATGGTAATAATAAATTGGTTCCAAACATTTTTGTCATGATGTGACACTTGCAAGAAAGTGGGGGTTATTCACTAAGGTGTGAATTCGACTGTCGAATACACAAACAGCGAATTCCCATAGCAAATCAGCTACAATTTCCCCATTATGAAGTCGCAACAATTTTTTAAAGTTAAGATTGCAGCAATTTTCCCGTAATAAAGTCGCAACTGTGACAATATTCTCATTATAAAGACGCGACTGTGACAATAGCAGCCTATTGCGACTGTCTTTATCTGGAAAATTCGCACCTATACGCAACAATTCAGACTTTAGTGAATAACCCCCACAATGTGCTTTGTTGTAGGTTGCTATTCTACATTTTCTTTAAATTTAGTGACATGGCCCTAGTAGTGAAAACGGACCATATAGGTAATGTTGGTTGATCCTAAAAACCATAATGTGATGAAAGTATTCGATGGCACTGAAACCATAAACATATCTCCATGCTGAATTGGTGATGTAAGTATGTATAATTTTATTGATAAAGCGCTACAGATTTATGCAGCGCTGTACAATTCAGCAATACAAATATAATACAGACATGGGAAAAAAGCACTATATATATTACATGTGAGTAACTTTCAAGTGTAAAATCACTTTAAGTGCTAGGTTGTGATTGACACAAGAGGATAGAGGTCCCTGCTCATAGAGCTTACAATCTAAGTAAGACGTTGGTATGTTGTTAGTGTAAACTGTCAAAACTACTTTGAAAGAGATTTGTTGACATTGATTCCTTTCAATTAGACTAAACAACTGCCATCAGAATAATGCTATGGCATCCTTACAAGTAAATATGCATATTTCTGTCAATTGTATACCACCAGTTTGCTTTATGGTGGTGTGAATATAGTAAATTTGGGTCTCAAACTCAGCTTGGAAAATAATGGGATAAGGAAGCAGTCTAAGGGAGAAGCATGCCCACCATTGCCCCTGGCCCCCAGGAGGAGTGTTTGAGACTACTGCACTAAATAATAATAATAATGAACTTTGCTATGCAATGGATGAATTGACAGAAAGCGCTCATCAATGGCAGTTTAATGAATGGCCCCCCAGAATGTGCTCTCTGTTGGCTAAAATAAGCTGGAAAGCAACCTGTTTTGTCTGGAAGCAGAATGTTGTAATTAGGTCTATAAAACATAATGTCAAAACAAATTCATAAGAAAAAAAAAACAATGGGATAAGCTCAACTGAATATATGTTTTTAGTTTCTAAGCGTATCAGTGAACTGTTATAAAACAAAGGCAGCTATAAGAACAGCAAGAGACACCTGCTATAGTCTGTTAAAGGACCAGTAACCCCAGAAAAAAAGATTGTATTCTTTTGGATCGGCATGGTAGTTATATCTATGCAGTAACTATAAAAATATTCTATTTGTAAAGCCATTGCTTTTTCCATCCCTCCCCATTTATACAGGCTTGGGACCGTCGTGCAGCTGTTTCCAGTTATATGGCTAGGTTAGTGCTTATATATATTGTTGTTTAAGATCATCCTAGTGCCTATACATTGATGTTTAGGATTAACCTAGTGCCTATACACTGATTTTGAGGATTGTCTTGATGCCTTACACTGACATTGAGGGTTATCCTAGTGCTTATACATTGATTTTGAAGGTTGTCTTGGTGCCTATAAACTGACTTTGAGGATTTTAAATATGTTTTAGAAGGGTTATGGGGGCACCCCATTAGGTGTGGCAATGCATCTCCAAATACATCTCTAGTACTATGTTCCTGATACATTAAATGCATTGTGAAATTTTTTAGCCTCAAGTTTATGCACATTTTTTAACTTGCGTAAACATCTGTATTATTTGAACCATCATTGCATGAAAGCTAGGTATTTTTTAGGAGAATAGCTTAGAGGATTCAAGCAATATGTCAGTTCTAAGTTATTTATATTTCATAAATGTAAATATAAGCAGAATGTTCTATGAGCACAAAATGATTTGCTCTCATATATAGAAATTGTATGAACAAACAAATTAACATATAAAAAAAAAGTTACTATTGTGTAGTTTTGTCTTGCGCTACTTCCTGCTATAGCTTAATGTAGGCTCTGCACAGAAAGTGAGAAATAATATCAACTATTTAAAAAGCTCTTTTTGCAATTTCGAATGGCACTTTTTGATCCATATATAAATATATATTTTTTTTTTACATTGAAAAAATGTTTTTCAATCCTACATAAACCAGCAGAAACCTTTATAAATATCCCCCATAGAGTCATTCAGTATACATCTGTGTCGGAGAGAAATTGTTTTGATTTCTGATCCCTTTAATGAGGCATGCCTATGGAATTTATATTTTTCTTGGCAAATAACTTCTAAAATCAGCAGAAATATGGCTGGTAAATAGATGCAGAAATGCTGCATGTTCTTTCCTAACTTAATCTCTGGAAATGCTTAAAATATCTTGTGATGTTCCTGGGAACACAGAGTAATTTCACGTCTACTATTCTTAGGACTTGTAAAATCCAATGAGATCTTTCATGTTTTGTTTGACTCCATAATATAATAGCTTAATATTATGAACAGATCAAAAGAACAAAAATGTTAGTAACCTTTCAGGAAACTAATGCTACTCATCTGGAGAGGTTCATGGTAGTTTATGGTAATGTTGTTTATAACCATAGACGTAACTTCAGGGAATGCAGTGTTGGTGGTTGCATCAAGGCTAAGTACCTGAGATAACCTAAAGAGTATGAAGAACAAACAGGATCTGCACTATCGCATGGTCAATGAATAATCCCACACGTAAAGATTTAAGGGTATCAGCAGGAGTAAGAAAAAAACGTATTAATTACCATTTAGGTAAAAAGGCACATTTTGTCTCTAGGTAAGTCATATCTCTACATGGCCCAGTTACTAATTCATTTTAATTAAATTTTATAGTTCACCATTTTTATAGTGCACCTATCTGCAAATGGCGGGGGGTGAATAACGGCAGTGGCTTAGTAAATATCTATGTGAACAAACCTGTAGCAGCTGTGTAAACAACCTGGGTCCACCCCTAAATTAACAAAATCCAAAGAAAGAGGAGCAAGGTTGCGAAAACGGTAGTAGCAAGGCTACAATTTATTGAGATTCAGTGATTAGCCCTTTTCTGACAGAACACTGACTCTCCTCCTTTCTGCATTAGAATTTCAGTTTCCATTATGCATTCTTTTATATTTTGCAAAGATCCCAAGAATGTAACCATTTGACAATTTTGCTAAATTAATTTGCATCTGGTTAATGCTTTCACATGAAAGTCAGTGTCACTTATAAATGTAATAAACAGTATTGGATACAGCAATGACCCCTGCTGTGCACTACTTGTCCTTTTTGATCTTGCACCATTGGGGTGTAACATGTTGATCCATGTCTGTAGAAGAAGTCTAATTAATTGTCCTTGAGTCCAGCTTTAAACATTGTAGCTTCCAATCAGCTTACTATGTAACAATGTGCTAAATTCTTTACTAAATATTTGTATAACACCAACTGCTCCTTTTTGCTACATAAAAATCTTGTATTTTATTATTATGTATTAATAACTGAGAACTGTGTAGCTGACCATTATCTTATCTTCAGAATCAGGCATCTACTTGACCAGGCTGGGTTGCATCATACGCTTGTGTGAACAAAAAAAAAATACGGCTCAACGAAAGCCGACGATACTTACCTAGTTCCGGAAACACGAGCGTATGATGTTCATACGCTGGGTCGGAAACACTGTGTGTCGCATTTTGGCCTGCGTATATACGCCGCGTCCTAAATATGACACACAGGAAGTGATGTGAACACCGAGGGAGCGTTTAACACTTGTCGCTGGTAAGTACAATTGAAAAATACACTTGGCGTATTTTTTTTTTTTTTTCTTCACATGAGTGTATGATGCGCTGCACATCATATGCTCATGTGAACCCAGCCTAAGAGGCTGGGTGGTGACTCATCTTTTACAGTAAAGATTGGTTGACTGTTGACTGTTGGCTACACATTTCTGATGAAGATTACAGAAGTGCAGGCTTACTGGGGTACAGAGGCACACAGAGAAAAATAAACAACATTATCAAATAACCGTTAAATGTTTTTTTAACAACAAATAAATTATTTTAAGGGAATTAATTCTGGACTCATGGAATCTCCATATGAAATAGCAGAGGATTAGATCAAAACTTTCATTATAAATTAGTTTGTTTGTAACTTTGTCATTCTCCCTAGTTTCCAGTATTATCTTTGCCCATGTTCCTTATATTAATATTGATTTTATGCCATTCTTAATGTAAAGGGCAAGCACGTCCCTGGTATCTTACTCTGTCTATTTTGAATAAGGAATAGCCAGATAAAGATGTGTCCCCATCATGATCCTGATTCTGCCAGGGTTCTGTAGTGGTTGAAGTAATCCAAATCATCATTTGGTATAAAGGCAATAAATTACAAAAGTGTATTAACTAACCTACATAATTTGTATACAGTACATATCAGGCAAGACCAGTTTAATGATGTGGTCAAAGCTTCTAAAATCAGTAGTTGGTTTGAATAGCTTTGATCAAACTATAGAGTTTATGGTCTTATCTGCTCTGTTTACAAATCATGTACTACATAACCACAAATATCCAAAAAAAATCTATTATGAGTTAGTTTGGATTATCTCCATGTCCATCTCTGATACAAGACATTGTACACTCTTGTACCTTCTTCTACCTTCTTACTACCTATTCTTTTGTATATAGATAAGTTTTCACAAAAATACAAGATGCTAACCCAATTTTCTTTCCAAAGATACAAAACTAATTGCATACAGTTACAGTATGGTTGATAGCCTGATCATTAGTCCCAAGATGGATCACAACATCAGTTTTTACATTCTGGCTAGCTATTATACAATCTTTACAACCCCTAATTGCCTGTTTTAGCTGACACACTAAGACACCTAACTTCCTATTCAACTATATTTCAGTGAATTTCCCCATTAGATTTTATTTAACTGCAATCAGCCATTACTTGCAACAAAACTGTTGGCAGTTTAGTACACTCTTGTGCAGATTTCTCCAGTTCTCACAGATCTGAAGCTTTCTCCAAATTGCTATATTTAGATGTGTCCTCAGGCTCTTAATAATTAGATATAGATACATTACTGGGCAGGCCAGCACTGGTCTATCAAACCTTCTCTGGATTGGGGGACCAATTTCCAGAAAAGGTTGAGGAACACTAATCTAATGCCAAGGGCAGCATAGTGACAACCAAAGCATCAATAAATATCTTCCAAGTTGAGACTTTAGAAAAGTTTTTATTTTTTTTGGATAATATATACAAAAGAAATCTTGCAAGGGATTCTTGCGACTGATTTTTTTTCTTGTTCATATAGGTGTCATTTCACTTAAACTTGGTTTACCAAACTGGTTAGGTTCATTTGCAAGAATCTCTTGAAATATAAATAATTTAATGATATAGTTTCAGACTACATTTAATAAATAATTTTAATGTCTGTTTTAGAACAATTTATGTAATCACTCAGACTATGAAATTCACAGTACATACTTAGGTTAGTTAGGTAGTTTAGTAGTTAGATACATGTGGCTACAGAAAGGTATTGGTTCCATTAGGTATATGTCCCATAGAAAGCATTTAAACCTTTTTTGGCAGGTACTCTAGTATGTGGATGGTATGGTTTTGTTCTGTATCTCACACATTGCTAGCAATAAATTCTCACATGCCTGATTACCTAGTGGAGATAAGGAATATGGGAGCAAGTATCAGTGGCACATAGAAGACAAAAAAGAAGAGATAAAAACATTTATAAACTCAAGAAACACATATTGAAAATTAGGTTTAGCAATACTTTAATCTGTATTTGCCAAGATCAGACAAATTCCAACTTTTGCAGATTCATTTTTATTTGATGTAAGAATCATAAGCTACAGAAGTTAAATGTAGTAGTGTTCTGATCATGTATTTGCTTCTTTTTAGACCATGAACAAGCGCAGTAGCTGAATGAATGACCAGCTGAATTGGTTCTAAAGTAAATAACAGTGCTGACTCAGGTCTTCAGGATTCGAGAACTATCTTCTGAAAAAATAATCCAGAAAAGAGATGTCAATGGGACTAAAGCAAGTCTTCAATAAGGACAAGACTTTTAGGCCCAAAAAAAAATTTGAGCCTGGCACACAAAGATTTGAACTCCACAAGCGTGCACAGGCATCTTTGACTGCAGGTCTTGATCTGAAGTCTGTAGTACGTCTCCCTCAAGGAGAAGATGTAAATGACTGGGTGGCAGTGCATGTAGTGGACTTTTTCAACAGGATTAACCTCATTTATGGAACAATTTGTGACTTCTGTACAGAAAAGACTTGTCCTATTATGTCTGGGGGACCAAAATATGAATATAGGTGGCAAGATGACCATAAATACAAGAGACCAACTGCCTTACCAGCGCCTCAGTACATGGATCACCTTATGGATTGGATAGAAGAAAAAATTAACAATGAAGACATATTTCCTACAAGTGTGGGTGAGTATATAATATAAATATTTTTTGCATAGCAGAAGTTTGGTTAAATACAGTAAAACAGAAATTCTCCTTATAATGTTTTTTGTTTTTTTTAAATACGTACAGTCCTTTCAGGTTGTCCACACAAAAATAATTTGTCTGCTTGTGTTTTTTACTCAGTGAAGAACCTGCAGGTGATGAGTGCTGTTAAGCTGGACAATAAGTAGGAAATAGAGAGAGTTTATTTTATTTTGTTTCCACTGTGCAGGCCAGTCACATTTACAGGAGTGCCTTTTATACTTCTACCAAAAAGATGAAATGCAAATATATTATTTATTTTGTAAAAATAAACATTTTTCTAAGTAAAGTTTTTTTTTTTTACAAAGTCCGTATCATTCTGTAAATAGTGCCTCAGCTTTCCAGTCCTTGTCAGGAGAGGCTGGGCTGACCAAATATTTGTGACCAATCAAGTCCAAGTGCGCAGCTTTCAACTTCTCATTTACAAAGTCTGCGGATAAATGTTTGCTTTTAAGTATGGTATTCATACATGGACTAAAAGTTTTCAGACTAAATGGACTAAAACAAGTGTTTAAAACAGTGAATATAGTAGAATGTATATAGAATGATTTAACTGCAGATTTGCTGTATGAGAAGGGGACTGTGTATGATTAATGTTGAATGCCAATGACCAGTGCTGATTATGAAGGCATACCCCCAATTATCCCTGATTCTGTCAAACAGTTCCATTTTATGGGGCCAGTGCCAGAGATCTCTCCCCAGCCCTGTATCTGTTGGCAGGCTTTAGGCAAAGACATCACTGGCACACAGCTAATCAGGGGGCAGTGAGAAGGGTGCACCTGTGATGTCGCTATTGGGGGTAATGATGCTGTCCTGCTGTTCCTCTTGAAACTTGAGGTAACCAGGGTAGTCTTTTATACATACTTTGTTTTAAAATTTCCATTTAGACATTTTATTTTTGTTTTAATGTTTCACCACTCCCTGACATGTTAATTGTTTTCCTTTGTACAAAGGCACAATATAGTGTATTTGTGGCCTTGTTTAGCAAACACTATGGTCTGTATCTTTGTAGGAATCTTCATTCATTCCCAGCACTGGACTCATAAAGATAACTTAGCAGCACTAGTAGTAAAATAACATTGTTCTATTTTAATGGCTTCCAGGAGTTGTTGGGGTCAAATGGTTGAAGAAGGGCATTATGGGACTAGACCTGATTGCAATGCAAAGTGCATGTGAGGGCATGTTATAAAAGATCTACTGACAGTAAACAAAATCTCTTTTGTTTTCTTTGTTTAACCCATTATGAAAGCATCTGTTTGCATTAAACTGGCATTTAACATCATGTTTATTCATTAACTGAAGAAATATAGATTGTGTGAGTTTGTTCTTTTGGGTGCACATGATTGCAAAATTAACATTTATTACTACTGAACTGATTTTATTGGATTGGACCATTTCGGATATACAGATAGTGATAAGGTATTTCCTGAGTCATTTCACAGTGTAGCTGTGACTTTGTGGCCTGGGGGTATTATTTACGAACTTACGAATTCACTTATTCACATACACTTATGTATGTATGTATAATTTTATTTCTAAAGAGCCACAAATTTATGCAGCGCAATACAGTTCAGAAATATAAGTACTATACAGACATGAGAAAAGTGCATTAAACAATACGAGTATAATATCACAAGGATACTTCACTTTAAGTGCTAGGTTGCGTTTGACACAAGTGATTGGAGGTCCCTGCCCCATAGAGCTTACAATCTAAATCCCATGGAATGCCCAACCTTAGGGCAGGCATATAAACACATCCTTTGTTTTATGATTTAAATAACTGCCTCAAATGTTCAAATAATGTTTTTTTATGGACAGAGTGGCTCATTAGTAAACCCATAAATGAGGAAGCCGGGTGTCATTTTTAAGTCAACATTTTTCCTTGTGACTTAAAGAGCCACTAACACACAAAAAAAGAAAAAAAACAAAATTCTCATTTGTATTGGAATTTCAGGTATTCAAATACAATATTTGTAAAAAATTTTATTTTTGAAGTTAAATTCATGATTTTTATTTCTTTCTGTCTGTTCTTTATTGATAACGGAAAAAACTGTCATTTTTTGTTAGCAACTGAACACAGCTTCTCAAAATGTACACAAAGAAAAAGGCGCTTGCCTATATAAGCTAGTAATTTACTGAAACACTAGAATAATTTCTCCTCCGCTACATCATCAACTGTGATATTCACAGGAAACACAGCACTATAAGCTTACACAGTAAGTATTAAGTATTACACAGAGGCAAACAGGAAGAATTGATTTCAATAATAAGAGAATTATAGGCAGTTTACTAAGCTTGCAATGAAATGTACCAATCATTTGTCCATATCATGTATTTTCGATTGGTTGAGAACTGATATATTGTATGGAACAAGTTGTTTAACGTACAGTATGGCGAACATATGACTTAATGAATGTCAATGAAAGTTGGAAAGTAAGATTTAAAATTTATTTGCCATCTGCTTTTAAAGGCTTATTGCGTTGTTCATTGCTGAGAAAAGTAGTCTATAAATCTTTCCACTAAGACTACAGAAATAGAAGCGAACTTCCGTTCTGTCCCTTTGCCCAACTCCAAGCTCAAGGCAGAGGTGCAGAGCTGAAGGCAAGATTAACGTTTTACCTCCTCCAATCAGATCCCTGCTAGATCATGACTTGAAGGATAAGGACAATATACAGCACAGAGTGAAGTCCATCTATTTGTCTCAAAGGGACATGTATTAAGTGGCATACATGTATCTTCTTCCTTTTATATGTTAGTATATGTTGTTTGTTTACTTAACAACTTAAACATCTTTAGTATGGAAACAAAACTTTTTGGTCTGACATAGGGGCAAAAGGGAACACTCACTCGTTAACCTCGTTGCTGAGTATATGCTTTAATGACGATAGCTCTTGTAGCAGCTAGTGAAGGATTCCCAAATAATAATTTTGCATTCCCTGAAGAAAATAAAACTGATAAAAGATAATTAAACCAAATGAAGTTGGGGGTGTATCCATTTATTTTGTTGTTGTGTAAATAGTTCTGCCTGCATCTCCAGCTATGGTATAAAGCCTTAACAACAGATGGAGCAACAGCCGATATGCCAGCTGGTGGCCATTCACATGTTGGCGCACTGCTACTATCTGAATTTTGTATAAGTTGAGGCCTTTCTAAAATCACTTCCTGCTGTGTCCTCTTGAGGCTCATTTGTCTACACTTTTACAACCAAGAAGCACTCAGCTATGCTTTGTAGTTGCGTGTGCCCTCTGAGCACAGAGTTTCTTATCCATTTTCTTATAAACCACAACTGTTTTTACAGGACAGGAGGGTTTGATAGTTAGCATGATTTCTCAGCTTCAATTTGGCTTTTGTCGAACAAAAATGTGACTGCCTGAATAAACATATAAAACAATGGTTCTTCTAAGATCTCTCACCATATTACTTCATAATAGATTAGACTGAAGGTCATAAAGGCAAAGCCTGCCAAAGAAGATTATACAATTTATAAACCTTGCAAATAAAACCCAGACCCTAAAAACCTCTGATTCTCAGTATCTAGTGGTTATTAGGGGATTTAAAGCCAATCAGTATCACCAGCACCCTTACGCTGAGGCTACACTAGTGTAAATAGTACATGTGTTGTGTTCCAACTAGAAACATTGTTATTTCATATATGAGGGGGCCAGCCATGCTCTAATAATTATTATTTAAAAAAGCAGACATAGCTAACAGGTGTTGCACAAGCATGTAAGATGCTACCTGCTGCTATCATTGTATAAATAGCAGGCCAGTTCAACCATTAGATCACTCTTTGTCCCCTGAGAATGTATGAAGTGTTTGAATAATATGTAAATAATAGTGTTTCCAAATACTCTTGGTGACCTAATAATAAATAATCTTATGATCCAGTTAATTTAATGTAGTATAGATGAAATCAGATATAGTAACAGATTTAAGGCCTTATTGTCTAAAATAATCTTTTTATAGGTATATATTTTGTTTTTCTGGTCAGTATCTCACCAAGCAACTATCCCTTGCCATCTAAAGAGGCCCCTGTATTATTGTTCATTGGCCATTACAATACTGCACATAAGTCAGGAGAATTACAGGGAACCATGTATTACACGTGCAACGTTTATACTTTGTTTTTTTTATCTTCTGAGTACCATTTTGGGCATAGTTTGTCAAATCTTGTTATCTCCTTTAGATTGTCTGCTCTTGTGCAAAGAATTTCCTCTTTCCTCTTTTTTTTTAATGTGCGGTATCTTGTCTGATTTTGTCCACACAAATGATCTTTAGAATATCCATACTTTTGATATATGTCTCTATAAGTACTTTCCCTAAATATCTTCAGCTGTATTTCAGAATTCCTGATACCTTGTAGTTGCGGTGTGCAGCTTGTCCCTTAGGTTGTGTGTTCTTGTGCATGCAATACTCCCCTTATATTTTCATCTTATATGCATGCAGCTATTATTCAAGTATATTATATTATATGAGATTGTCCTCTGCTCTTGTGCTTGAAAAAAGTATGACTTATTATTGTTACTTTTTACAAGAATTTTAACTCCAGGAAGAAACAAACCTAAATGGTATGGTAGTTATTCCTACATAGTAATCTCAAAATGTCAGATGGACCCCACATATTGGAAATATTAAGATTTATGAAAAAACAACAATTCCTTACTGCTAATAGAGGATTTCATTTTCCTATCTTGTGTCATTTAGAAATGGTCATATTGGTTTTCAGCGCTTACAGGCTCTAATGTTGAAACACTACCAGAAGTTTCATTTAAACCAGACCTGGGCATTGTACAGCCTGCAGGCCCTATCCGGCCCTCTAATTATCTCTGACTGGCCTGCATGAGATCCACTGGGGAGAACAGCAGCAGTGGATGCATTGTTTACGCTCAGAACCTTATAAGACGGCAAAAGTAAACTGCACACAGAGCGGGCCACACACATATTTGAGTTCCCGAGGAGGATGCATGATGTTCTGGAAAAGACAGAGAGAGGGATTTTCCTGTGAAAATGAGGGGCGTGGCCAATTGCCATAGGTAATGGCATATGTACTCTGGCCCTCTAAAACCATTCCAGTTTCTCTTGTGGCCCCATGGGAAAATTAATTGCTCACCCCTGATTTAGACCAAAACAAACAATAAAAAGTTTTACTTCAAAGTGAACATGTAGGTCCATTTTATACCCAACCACAGACGGCTCCAAAAAACAGGCTGGACTGTTTCTTTAACTGTGAACTTTCAGTTAAAGAGGAAGTTAACATTGTAACTTCTCCAATTGGGCCTTTCCTGGATCATAATTTAGAGCTCCTAAATAGGGGAGCTAAATTTAAAAACAACAAGCAAACGGGAAGAACTCAGGGACACGGGGTACTCATATTGTTTTTAGCTGCAAGCTGAATGTTTGTCAGTGTTTAGCTTAATGGGCACCCTGCTTTTCTTCCAATCATGTCCACCATGGATTGTAATTTAGAGGATTTTTCTAGAAGATCTTTATTAACTTTCAGGTGGGCGGGAAAATCATGGCTCCATATTCGCAGTTACGTTTTTTACACACATGAACTAGCTCCATACTTCTTTTTAGACTGCTAAAAAAAATAAGTTGTGATATTTATAGAGAAGAAGGTAAATGTTCTTTATTCCTTTTGCTCCTTCTTTGTTGCAGTGGTACAGTAAGTGTTTGTTTGTCTTTGAGGATTAAGGTATTTGCATTTTTTTGCTTGTTTAAAAAAAAAATCTTTTGTACTGTGTTCTTGTAACATAATAAACAGATCCCAGCATGCCTCTAATTAACATCAAAATAACCTAACTGCTTTTCATTCTTCCACCACATAATAAAACCACAAAGGCTTTACACAGCCAAGCTGATACTTGCTCACAAGAAACGCTGTGCTTGTGATCTGCTGATGGGAATGGTAAAAGCAGTATAGTGGAACTGCATGGAGCTGAGAACTATAAAATGAGGCAAAAAGAGAAAGTATTTTTTCCCCATGAAATCACTCACAACAATACTTGGCATTTCTTTTAGTCTTTTTATTGGAGTGCAACTAATTGCTCTTCTCTTTCTTTACTGTTGTTCTAGCTCAACTTAACTGTATGTTGAACATGTAAAATGGAATTTCCTAGCACAAGAAAAACAAAACACAGTAGTGGTCACCATTAGTGCAATTGCAGGGGTGACAGACATTATTTATTAAACTTGAAAAAGGCCAATTTCTGCCTTTTCGAGTTTATCCCCTGTAGATCTTGGCTGTTTGATCAGTAAAAATCGATATTTTTCTATTGAAACTTTTCGATCGGATTTTTTCACAGTGGAAAGGTAGCCACAATACTACTAATGTAAAGTACGGCTACCTTTCCATCGAAAAATCCAATAAAAAATCTTGATCAAAAAGTAGTAGTAGCGGCCAAATCCATGGCAAACAGAGCCGAGGGGAGTGGAAGGCGCCGACGGAGCGCCACTTACCTTGCTTGAATCGGGAGATGATGTGCTGACAGGAGGCGGCTCACTAGTATACTGTCCAGGAGGAAGGTAAGTACTCAGAAATTTCTTCAGCCCAAAAAGTGGGGGAAGGGGGGAAAGAAAGCCTGTGCTTCTTATGGAGCGAATGTTCATTTTATTTTAGCTGATGTGGGGTGTGGGTAGAGGGGGTGGCCAGTGGCAGATTATTGAGTTCCCCCTTGCAGTGCAGCACCAGCCCATGCAGCACATACCTAAGGCCTAGCCTAAGCATCCAATTCAGATCATCCCTAGGGGTAGGGGTGGTGAGAGGGCCCTAAATGATGATCTGTATGTACCACATGGTGCCGTACATACATCTCATCATTTAGAATCCCCCTCAACTAACGATGCAGCCTCATCCTTCCTTGAAGGATCACATCTGACAGCCTGACTTGTACGTTCTTGTTGTTTTATATGGGAAGGATGAGATTGCATTGTTAAGTGATGGGGGGCATAAATGATGATGTGTATGTACCACACCATGTAAAAAGTAGGATAGAGGTCAGTTTGTGACATTATGGGCACCAAAAATGAGTTTCTTAAATTTCCAGGCAGAAAGGCAGTACTGAACCTGGATTGATAAGTATATTAAATGTCCCCAGCCTAACCACGCCACACTTCAAATAACACCAAAATACTCATTTAAGAAGGAATTCTTCATTCTTAATGCTTAAACCTCTGCAAAAGAAAGCGAAGGTAATAGAGCTCTCCAGTTCAACAAATTATCAGAGCACCCCAGTCAGATCCTCCAAAATGTAGAACTAAAGTCTAATAGTCACGTTAGAGCTGTGAATTTACAGAGCCCTTCATATCAATTTTGTGTACGTGCACAGGTACTTCTACTAATGACTAAGATGTGGAGTGGTGCGAATGCGACTAGGGGGACTGCTTCGAATTAACCTGTTTGACCTCGTCACTTCAGACTGAAGTGTGAATTTATCTCGCTACAATTCGAGTTGCGTCACTAAAATAGTTAGAATTCACTGCTCACTATTGACTATGTGGAGAATACACTTGCCGAACAAGTGGACAGTGGTGATCGCTGTCGGATGTGTGAAATAATGTGGTGGATAGAAGTAGAATGATTAATCATGCAGAGTGAGGCGAATTCAACAAGTGAAGGGTGGTGATGTCATTCTCATCATACAAACTGCATTCTGTGAATATTCTATATATGTCACCAGTGCCGGCTCTGCCATTAGGCAGAGTAGGCAAATGCTAGGGGTGCCCCTAGCATTTTTTTTTACATTTGTGCCGGCCGGGAGGTTTGTGTCGCGGGGGGAGGGGGCGCCGGCGAATGGGGGGGGGGGCGCCGGTGGGGGGGTGCCTAGGGTGCCAATAGGGCCAGAGCCGGTTCTGTATGTCACCTTGTACCTAAGTCATATTAATTGCAGTCTCCATTGTCAGTTTTGAATGAATAGTCACCTTCCGGAAAACTGGAAACCTGCCGTCAATCCCTCAATTCACCAGTCTGAAGTAGCGAAGTCAAACAGAGCAGTTCACCTAGTCCAGGGCTCGGCAATCTTCTCCGAGGAGGGAGCCATTTCTCTCCCTCCTCCACCTCTGCCAATTGATCAGGAGCCGCACAGGGGGAGGAGCTTGTGGGGTCCCGATCACATGACCTTTGACGTCCCATCACAAGAGACGTCAAAGGCCTGAGGCGGGTGGGAGGGCAGCTCAGTCGGAGCCGCACACCGTGGCGAAAGAGCCAAATGTGGCTCGCGAGCCACGGTTTGCCGACCGCTGACCTAGTCGCATTCACACCATCGCACCACTCCTCCACTTAGTCAATAGTAGAAGTACCTTTGCACGCGCAGACAAAATGATGCAAAAAGCTCCATAAGTGAAATGGTTGTGTATTCGCCACCTCGCAAAGTTTGTTCAATAAGCAAACATGGGGAAGTGGAGAATAGACATGAAATCACAGCTGTATGCGACTATTCAGCCTTTAGTCAATGAGGCTCGATGTGGTGCTGTTTTTGTTGTAAAGTAATTGATGGTATCCTGTACACAATGCATGTCTTTAAATGGTCAGACAAAAATTGTCATGAGACCAAAACAAATATGTTCTGGCATACCATGTGGTTTCCTCAAAGAAGAAAAAAAATGTGCCAGTATAGTCACATGCAAACTAGCATTTATGACAATCTCACTCTGTAGCAAAGATTTAAAGGAATATTTTTCTGCCTGTGTTCTTAGGAAAAGTGATTTGAAAAAAGATGTATGTTTTTTTCCTTTTTGTGTGAGATTATCTATCTTTTTGTGTGAGATTATTATTTTTTTTTCATTATATGCAGCGATTTATCATTCACTTCAGTCCCTGCCCCATGGAGCTTACAATCTGGCTCACACAAAGATGTATGTTTTTGGATTGTGGAAGGAAACTGGAGTGCCTGGTGGAAACCCATGCAAGTGCAGGGAGAACATACAATCTCCATGTAGGGTGGAATTGAACCTAGGACCTCAGCACTGCAAGGCTGCTGTGATAAACACTGAGCCACTGCACTGCCTAGTTTCTGTCTATCTCTATTATTTATCTGTCTTCTTGTGTGAGATTATATCCATCAAGTCTACCTATGTTCATTCACAGGATTAATCTGTCTATTAACATTGTATTACAGGTTTGGGGTGTTTATAATGCAAGAAGAAAATGTAATTGACACCAAAGCCCTGAAACTAAGATTCATTTTTAAAGAAGGAGGTGACTTCCATAAAATACTGGAAAAATAATGGTGTACAAAGGTGTTTGTTGTCATGGTGGTTTTCCATTGTAACAAACAACTAAAGGCCTCGTGCTGTTCCTTTTGACCTGCATGCACATGGGGAATAAGTATGAGGTGTCTTGTAACAGTTTGTTACTACAAAAATCCACAGTGGCAACAAATAGCACCAGAAACAGCAGGAAGTAAGTAGGTTAAGACTCACCATGAAGTTTTTTTACACTATACAAGCAGAAACATTTACAGAACTGAAGAAATAATTTTTTCACCAACACTTCTATAATTAAACAGGCATTACAAATGTTTTACTCCAGTCAGTTCTTCATATAAAGCACATAGCTCCTTTAAAGGGAACTATAGTCAAGTTATATCTTTACATATGCAGTACTATACCTCAGTGAGAAGCATTTCTCCCCAGTAGTTGTTTCATGTGACACAGAATGATTGAGTAGGCAGCACTGATAAACTCCATCACCAGGAAATGTGTGTGTGACATGCACTGACCAGTTTTCCATGAAAAGGTATCCTCCCCTGGACATTTTTGTCCTACTTTCTATTTAGCACATGTGCACAAGTCTGCTTTCCCTCTGTAATCTCCTCCATTCCAACTTAATTTATGCAGCCAAAAGGTCAGCACACTGCTTAACCAATAGTAGTCAGGCAGCTTTTACTTCTCATGTTTAGCAGTTATATCACACTCAGTTCCTGGTGCTGGAGTTTTCCATGGCTGTGTAATAAATCATTTTGGTTCAGATGAAACATCTACTGGGGAGAAACGGTTCTCACTAAGGTATAGTACTGCATATGTAAAGATGAAATCTGACTATAGTTCTCCTTTAAGTCATTTATTCTGCGAGTGGCAATGGGTCCATGTGTGGCCCTCCAAGGAATTATAATATGACCTGATTGGTCATGAGACATTATTAAAATATATGGCATGTTTTAAAACCTGTGCATGGACAAAGTTAGACAGCATGAACCTGCCTATAAGCTACCAGCTAGAAAGCTGAGTTGATTTAGCCTCAGGTTTGCTAGAAACTAATACAAATTCATCCAGCAGTAATGAGTAAAAGTACAGTGCAGTAAAGTTTAATTGAAGATAGGTTCCAATTAGGATGGTGGCATATTCATAATGAGTTTATATTTTGTAACTGTAATTTGGAATGTACAGAAACAAGTTCAGTTAGTTAAACAACAAGGACAAGCAGGCAAATTAAAGGATGTTCTGGGATTGACTTATTATTTTTAACTGCAGTCATGGAGAACTTACTCCTTTGGATATAGTGCCTCCCTACATATGTGGGTGATTTAACAATTTTTGAAGCCTAGAACACATTTTATGCATTTCCTCCTATCCAGTCACAGATAGAGCACTACATGTGAATAAAAAGAACATAATTGCCCCTGTCTGTTTCATAAATCCAGTATGCCCATGTGGAAGTCATGCAAGAGACAACACATCAGTGTTGTTAAAGGGGTATTCTTGCCTTTGAATTAAAATGCATACTTTTTTTGTGATATCATGTTTGTAAGTGACAAGGTTATAAATACTTTCTGTGAAGAGCCCCCAAAACAAAGAAGTTGGCTTTTGATCTATGATCAGTTGTAGACAGATATTTCTTAACTAAATATCTTGAACAGCAAAGTAGTAAATAAAACACTGATTGCTAAGAGAATTCCTCACTTTACAACTGTAGATGATAATAATATAGATTTTTCTACTCTTTAGAATGTTATTTGCTTTAAAACAATTTTATATTCCAACAAACATTCCTTGAGACCACTATAAAATTGTGGTTCTTTAGATTCCTAGGAAACAATAGCAACAGTGAATTTTTGTAAAAGCTTCTGAGTTCCATAAAACTAGCCTGTATTATGGAATGATCCCACTTTATGGAAAGTTCTTTCTTTTGACCCCTCTTTTTGCCTACAGGCAGGGTGTGACCATTGGCAATAGGTTTATTTGCAAGGATTTATCTGCACAAAGGGTCACTGCACATTTGAAATATGGTGGAAATGGAACTATCCAATGCACCTGCATTATTTTGGTATGATCAAAGGGGACTTTGTGTTACATCCTCTTAAAGGTACCAAACATACCTTGGTATCCATACCTGTGACTCAGCTGATGTAATTTATAGTATTAAATGGCTGTGTGGCCTTGCATATTTGGGCCAAACTTCTCGACTGTTTAAAATCCATCTGAATGAACATAAAAGTGCTATTTGTAACTTTGACATGGAAAAGTGGTTAGCTGAAGCCTGTCTTCCTAAGAAACCTAAAAATAAAGAAATGACACTGGCCAGACATGATAGTGAGGCTAGACATAACCTGTCTTAATTATGATGGCAGGTGTTAGAAAAGGTGATAGCTTTTCCAGGAGGGAAGTTTCAGAAAGAAACTGCTCTAGCGTGAATGTTACTGGATTTGATTGCTGCAGACTAGATCCCCTAAAGGCTTCAATGAGGAATACATCTTACATTCTTTCCTGCAACTTTCAGTTTCTTAATTTTACTTGATTAAATATGATTAGATTATTTATATCTCCGCAGTTTCATAAGAAAATATGTAATTGGGTATACAGTGTGTCTTATTTTCCAGATTTTGTAGCAGTGTTGAACATCTTATGGATCTCTGATCCATTGGGGGGGCTACACTTGGTAGTGTAAGTTTGTGAATCATGTATATTTTATATTTAGTGATACATTTTAATATGGGGGGTTTTTACACTTGTGTTAAGCACTATGTGATGAACATGATTTGAAGATTACTATTGAAACCTGGTGATTTTTTAATAAGAATGTACAATTGTACTATACTTATGAAGATTTTTACACTTTTGCATTGTATTTAGAACAGGAAGTATATAAAAGAATGTTTGTACTTTGTATCTTAAGGTTTTACACGCTTATATTGTATATTATGTGTACACAGGCACTCTGTTCACTGTTTGCACATGAAGGTAGCAACTTGATTGGATTGTGTGATCACTTTAAGAGGGTTAATAGGTTAATACCTGCCTGGGAGCAGGAGTGATTGATGAGTATCTATCTGTCTATACAGTATATACACATTGCACTTTGTTTTATATACACCGAGGAAGGGAGGCACCTGCCACCTGAAACATTGTGATTTTTATCTGCAATAAAATGTGTTTATTCCATTAAACATATACAGTGAATGGTCTTGGATTTTGTTTCCTGCTTATTGTGTATTATTCCTGCTAGCTGGAGCCCACCAAGACTGGCTTCCGTTGAGATATGGATTGAATGTGCCAGGGAGTCATTTACCATAGGCATGCTGTTTGTCATACGACAACTGTTCACTCCAATGACATAGAAAATATAGCGACCAAGTAACAACATGAACTAGGAATATGGTGATGTAGAAAGGGATGTAACATGCACTTGATGGGGCATTGTAAGGATGACATCACTGTCTCCTATGGTAGAATTTACATGACTATGCATCCTACTATTGTTCCACTGACTGTCACGTCTTTGCTAATGGAATCCACTGCTTAGTGAATGAGTAGCAAATTCGCAACCTTTACAGGGTAGCAACCTGAAGTGATGCAAATTGATTTTCACAGTCAAATTTGCTCTTTAATGCATAAGCCCCTTGGTAATGTAGTTTTCCTTACCTGTATGAACTCCCATGTAACTAAAAAATGATTGAAGCTAACCACTGTGAATTTTAGTAGGAGTTTCTGATTTGCAACACAGTATTCAATAAAGAAACGCTAACGAATTGCACAGATTGAAATCACCATTTTATTTCAAAACAAAATAAAAAAAAAAAAAAGAATCTTCATCTGTCAGACTCGTTAAATATGTTTTTCCTCTTCTGGTGTACCTTTTCTGACAGAGCAGGAAAACTGACATGGTTTGCATCACTGAAGAATCTATAGAAGGATGATTGAGTTCATATGAAGCAAAGCATGATAGGTATAAACTTTTCCCAGCTCAGCGGAGGATGAAAAATGGTAACACGCTGTGCAAAGAGCATACACAGAAAGCCAAGCTGTTTGTTCAGTTTTGCCTACCATGGTTTCCCTCTTTATTAAGCCTGCTGTTTTAAGAAACCTTACTGTGCTTCTTTAAAATGTTGCCACAAGTTATGATATAGTTACAAATCATTGTGGATACGCAGCTGCATCAGTGGGGCCTGTTTAAAATACCTGTCAACAATTGCAACCTGCATTCAAGAAATGAGAATTTAGATCAATATGCAACACCTACATAGTCACATTCCATCTGAGAGATTTCAACTAACGACAGAGGACTGAATCGAAAACATGGTTCTGTGGAATTGGTTACAGTCTGTCTCTTGCTGTGATTGTTTTTATAGTTACAAAGACAAATGCTGTGTCCTGATCTGTTTGTTTTATATCCTGTGAATCTTTAAGCCTACTGGGTAATTGAAGTAAGAGGAGGCAGAATAAGAAAATATATTATCAGGCTTTGTCTCCATTATCAGGGCAGTGTGTTCTTTTTCAAGAAACACCAAAGAGATGGCACAGTGGTGCCATCTATATCAAAAATACAACATGCATTTCATCCAGCCGAGCCTACTTGTACAACTGACTTAGTAAATCTACCTGCTTTAAATAACATTATTTGAACATTACATTTGCCCTTTTCTTTGGGAAAGGCTAATTTTACCTGCCTTTTGAAATTGTGTTTCTGCTTTTATTTGGTGGCTATTTGAAGATTAAGCCACTAAGACACTGCTGTTGTTTGGTGTGGCTCCTAAAGGATTGTGATGATATTTAACATAATGGAAATTGCCTTATTATCAACTAAAAAGTCTTACAGCAACATTAAATGCACCCGTCTGATAATTATTTCAGTGTGTCTGTTAAATAAATGCATGTTTTATATATGTGGAGTGTATCATATCAGTCGTCTAGAAACTGACAGACTTAACTGGATTCTAAATGAATGAGGCAGATTATTTCCATTGAACTTGGTTTCTGGTGGATCTGTATGAACCGTGTCTACTGATGTGACTCACAGAGGATATGAGAAAGCCTTGGCTAATTATATCTGTTTCAATCAGGATTACTTCTACTTTAGGCAACTATAGAGCACATTTTGCCTTCGGAATGTCATTAATACAGAAAAAAAAACAACTAATGTATATAAAATAAGACTCAAGGTTCTGAGAAAGATACGTAAGAATACGTGAAATACAATATATAAAAGAACATCATCATTACTTACTGGGCTTGAGCAAGGCACTTCCTGCAGTGAACTGGAAATAAGCACTGAGACCTAACTAGAAAAAAACCCAGTTGCTAGACTGAAGCAAAGTAAAAGATAGGTAAAATAAGGAAGCTATCACCGACCTTTTCATCTTCTCACAGATGCCAGCGGGCCAGTGGCTAGGGTCATCATTTCCTTTTGGATTGGGTGATAATGATGCCTATCATCATTACAGCCACCAGTTGGCAGCTTATACATGTCTATCTTAGTTCCAGCCACTGGTAGTATTACTTCAGCTGATAGCCTGGCAAGTAAGGCATCAGTTTTGCTTACAAATGCTTCAAACATACAGTATATTTGGAATAGTAATTGTCTTGGAAGCTTTGGAGAAGGAAAGCCAGGGCAGTAGAATGAGGAAGCGGCAGACTGCAGTAGCTCTAAATATGCCCGTATACAGTAAAATATGGCCGAACGGTGCAATAATTTTTGTCAAACTCGAGGACCATGTATGACCAACTACAAGGATGAGAATATTTTAATAGCGCTGTATAAAACATAGTCAATGGCTAGAATGCCATCAACACATCACCCAGCAGGACTGAATCAGCCAACATTCAAAATATGGTAATCCATGTCCAGAACTAATGCAAATCTGCTTGATGACTGAATTAACCAGCCAGCCAGTGTGAAACAACTATAACAGTTACCCAAGCAGTCCTACGTGTATTCTCATCATTATTATTATTACAGTAGGGGCAAATTATCAGAAAATGTGTATCCTTTTTTTCAGAAATTGTGAAGAATTGTTACTTGCAGACATAGACAGATTATTTGCTCCCTTGCTTTCCATCTAAATTATTTTGTGACCAAAGATGTCTTTTGCTCATGCTTCACTGCATAACAATGCAAATTGAATTGTTATTATTTATTTGATCCAAGTGCAGTACTTGAAAACTTCTATTTGTGAGTATATAGCCACTGATACAATTGTACTTTTGTACTAAATTTATAGCGGGTAGCTTACAAAATTTCTTTGAAATGCTTAAACATTATGTATATGTGTCTTTCTATTACCCTTGTGTACTCTCAAATATGCCCTAGGTAAGCTATGATTTGCAGTACCAAGTGTTTTCCATTTCATCGTTAGTGTGGACATTGAATGGTAGTGGCTTTCTTTTAAGCAGGACACTGTGCTTCACCATTGGTGGATATTTGAAGAAAGGGCGGGATTTTTCATTTATATATCTGTGCTGTTTGTACATGTGAGAGGACCAGATGTGGGTCTGAAACATGTTATGAGAAAAAAATAAGTTTCTACAACAGCTAAATGCTCCAGTATTTACCTTTATTCTTATGTTATACTGATCGCATCCAGATGGTGATATACTTTCCCTGCGAGGATTATTGCTATTATACACACACTTCCACTTACATACATTAGCTGGAAAAATGAATTATGTCAATCACGCTTACCAAAATATAGCTATATATGAGACATTTACAAATTGTCTACTACCTATGATTAAGCGCCCAGCGCGAAACGCGTTAGGGGGTGCCTTTGATCACTGATTTTTTTAAATTTTTTTTTTAATCCTGTTACTACAACCTGCTTTTAACATGAAGAAATAAATATTCATTGGTTTTACTTATGGGAGTGCCTGAGTTCATTGATATTTTGTTACTAGTGTATCATGTCAGGATCCTAAAAAAGGCTGTAGACTAGTATACCATAAGTTACTGATTGTACTTTCAAAGGTAGCACTTGCTCTGCATTACACAAGTATGGAAGAACAAGATCAGAGATTGTAATTATGATCAAAATATTCAAGATTCATTTCTTAAAAGGTTATTTAATTATTACCAGCCGTTGCAAATCCTAGCAGACTGTCTTTGTTCTTAATTTGCATTCCACTGGATAGAAGCATTCTGCGTACATTGTATAATCACAGATTAACCTGGTTCTGTATTTTTCCAGGCACAAGTGATAAGTGCAAAGTACTTTTTGGCAACCTTGTCAGGTGTCTGTATACATTGGTGAGAGCCTCTAATGCTTTTGAATCCTTTAACACCTTTAAAGCTTTTACAACGTGTACCTTGATACCACTGTACTTAGATGGAAGACCAGCACTGTATATCTATACTGATAACAGCATTACATTTACAACTTGTGTGAGCATATCATTGTGTGTTGTAAAGCCACAGGCAATTCATTTCTTGCACTGACTTGATGAAGGAAAAATCCCTGAACTCTAGTGTTGTAATATATGTAGCACTAAAAGGAGAACTATAGCTCCTTTGTCCTAGGGGTGATTCTCTTACTTTAAACATCAAAGCGATCCTCTTCACTTCCTGTTCTGTGGAATTTCAACAATTTGAGCGAGCACAGCAGCAGAATTCTGTAAAACTGCTACTGCATTTGCTTAATTTGCCAAAATCCAACAGGAACAAGAAATGAAGGGTATTGCAGCACCGTGTAGAGCTAAAGAGATTGGCATTTTAGAGAGAGCAGGAGATGGCACTGCAGCATAAAACCCCTACTGGTAAATATTTCCCCACTCTCCCATAATAATTACCCTAAGTACAAACAAGCTATGTTTTTTTTTTTTTTTTTTTATTACAGAGCACTCGGCAAATGTTTTGTAGCTATACTATTTGAGTTTTTCATGTGGAATGAACTTTTTTTTTTTAATATTCAAAGAGGGATATTTAGTAGAGTCGAAAAGTTTATTGACAAGTTACGGCTGATGAAACAGTCTTTTTAAATCAATATTACTTTTTTAATCACAAAGCTGCTTAAAAACACATTTTATGACTCAAAGAATTTCAGCTGCCTCAGGCTGGAATAAACCATTATTCCTTACAGAGTTGGTCCTGTTTTATCGATTCTTTGTAAATCAGGGGAATTGAAAACTACAGGGAAATGACAATGAACACTGAAACAGGGTAAATCCAGGCAAAATGTTTCAGATGGTCTTAGTAAATATCTCCTAAAGCAGTGATGGCTAACCTATGACACGTGGGTCAGAGGTGAGACGCTGAGACGGTTTTCCTGACATGCTTCATGACGCCGTTCTTGTCGCACTCTCATGTGATCCCATAACAAATCTGCGACCGCAGCATTGCTGTGACAATTTCCCATTGTAATTACGCGACAATTTTCCATTGTAAATCCGCTACAATTTTCCTGTGATAAAGTCTAAACTGAGACAGAATTTTGACACACAGAGCTGGAAAGGTTAGCCATCACTGCCCTAAAGTGTCTAGCGCGTCAAACTGTCTACTTTGGCATTAACAGAAACTGCAGTATCTGTATATGCAATTTAAATTTGGAAATAAATACCCTCAAATCTCTGCTAGAAAATAATAACTACTACTGCGACAAAGGGCATGTGAGTTAGAATACTGCTTAACAAAAGTATATACACATACAGTGTATATACACTCACCGGCCACTTTATTAGGTACACCTGTCCAACTGCTCGTTAACAC
>WMED01001388.1:0-18834 GCA_019650415.1 Pipa parva
CTCACTCTGGTTTTAAACAAGTTAATGGAAGTGGGTAGCATATTATAGCAGGTTTGCAGCTCAGAACTGCATACTTTCACAGTGGCATTGCATACTGGCAAGACTGGCATAGCTTTCACAGGATATTAGAGGGAGATCCCTACACTGGTTGGTTTATTTCTAACTGGGATGTGGATATTCATAACTATCCCTCGGGTTTATCCCCTCTCTCACTCCTGGTGTGATGTTGGGCTGTCATCTGCCTAGTCTCTTACTAGGATGATCTGCTGTCACTGGCTAATCAATGGCCTTTCAGGATCACAAATCCAACACAGGTCCTCCTGTCTCACCATGTGCTGTAGATCTCAACACGAATTTCCTGGTTCTGGGGAAAAAATAGTGATGTCACTCCCAAGGTCAGCCCCCTAATTGAAAAATAACCCAAAATACTTAAAACAGTAGGGGGGAAGGCAGGACTGTACCACTGATCTCCTACATAATCTATGCTGAGTTTACCATCATATTGCATTAATAAAGACTGCCTCAGATCCCTAATGCTCAAATAATATATACATCTAGATAAGATGACTGGTCTCAAGACATTAATTAATAAACTATTTATGCACATCAGAACCAATTTGATCACATTTTTGCAACTTTTGCATCATATATAGCCCATTAATGAGATTATACAGTCAGCATTCTCTAAAGACTCAGAGCCTCATTGTTACGTTTGATGGTAATGTGTACGTATGGGAAATGAAGATCACTTCAGGAGAAGGAGGTTGCAGGTGGAAAACCCTGTAGAGGCAAACAGACACTAGGGTGCAGAGTCTAAGGTACCCCCCGGTGTTCTCCTAGAGCCCCCGCAAGGAGGTTAGGACTTTGCTGCGGAAGGTACCCAGGTTGCGGCCCCTAGGACTGAATTACCAAGACAGAGCTCCCACACAGGATCCTAGAGATGGCAGGAACAAGTAAAGTAGTTGGGCAGCCAAGGCAGGAACAATGGCTTGAACCGGCAATGTAGCAAGGGAAAACAAGGCAGGAACTAGTAAAGTAGCTGGGTAGGCAAGGCAGGAACAATGGCTGGAACCGGAAATGTAGCAAGGGAAAACAAGGCAGGAAATAGTAAAGTAGCCGGGCAGGCAAGGCAGGAACAATGGCTGGAACCGGAAATGTAGCAAGGGAAAAGAAGGCAGGAACTAATGGGGTCACAAGGTTCTAAGTACATGAGATAATACACAACTTAGGACTATAACTGGTCAGGAGAGAGAGACACTAGCATGTAAAACCTATAATCAGGCGCCGGACCCTTCTGACAGGCTCCCTTATATAGCCAGGGAGCCTGTGAGATGAACCTGCTGCAGGATTCAAAAAGTGCGCCGCTGCGACTTGCACACTATGCCGTCAGCGCACACCCCTGACGGCCACACCAGGGAAGAGATGCGGCGCCTTCGAAGCCGCGAGACCCGATGCTGGAGTGGATCGTGCATGTAAGTACTGCTCCTTACACTCATCCACTAAAGTGTGAATTCACTTGTCGAATTCACTTCGCTAGAATTCGAGTCACATCTCTAAAATACTCACAAATTCACTGCTCACTATTAACTAAGTGGAGAATACACTTGTCAAACAGGTGGACAGAAGCAAATGCTGTCGGGGTGCGTAGTATGGCGTAGTCGGTCGGACAGAAATAGTATGAGAAGTCATGCAGAGTGAGGTGAATTTGACAAGTGAAGGGCAATGACATCAGTATCACCATATCCCATTAACTGTATTCTGTGAATATTCTATCTATTTCTATGTCACCTTGTCTCTAGGTCATGTTGTCACTTAGACACAGTTGCCATTGTCACTTTTGAATGGATAGTCATCTTACGCAACACTGGAGCCCTGCTATCAGCTCCTCAATTTGCCAGTCTGATGTGGCAAAGTTAAACAAGTGAAGTCAAAGCAGTTCACCTAGTCACATTTGTACCTTCCCACTACTTCACTTAGTCAATAGTAGAAGTACTTGTTCACGTGCACGCAAAATGATGCGAAGAGCTTCATAAGTTCGTAATACGCATAATGACCCAAATTGGTCACATATTCCCCACTTTGCAGACTTTGCTCAATAAGCGAACATGGGGAAGTGGAAAACAGATGCTAATTAACAGCTCTTCATGACTATTCAAGCTTTAGTTAATGAGGCTCACAGTTTTACTTTGCTGCTGTACTACATAGCTTACTGCATCTGAAAGTCAGCTCTGCAACAGGGACATTATCTGGGATCATTTAGTCTATATAAACCAAAGAGGTCTTGTTCAGAACATTATGCTTTTCAACATGATTTGAAACTCATTCAACCTGAAAGATCTCAGTGGCTATTTCTGCCCATGTGATTCCTTTAGCTGTATGATTTATGGGATTTGTTGTTCTTTTTTCTTCAAAGTTTTGCATGGCTGAGTAAGAAAATACTACAATTTCCAGAATGCATCAGCCTAAAAACTAAATAAATCTTGTTTTAAACCTGTAGTTTTAAGAGATTTAAAGGGTATGAAAAGTTTGAATAAAACATTATTTCTATTTGACAAGTATACATATAGAAAGTTAACTTAAGAATTAAAATGTAAAAATGATTTTGGGATCAGTAGTAGTTGCCTCTTGTTTAAACAGTCCTGCTCCCCCTCCTATTCTGTGCACAGATTCTTCCTGTATAGTGCTGATAAGCCCCGCCTCCGAGATACATCACTCACTATACAGAGAGCCATTCTTGTGGGGAAAACTCTACCTCTTCTCCTTAGCCTATACCTAACCCTTGAGCATGTGCAGATAAGAGCTGTCTGACAGTCTGTGCAGGTAGGCTGTGGAGAAAGAAAAGACAGGGAGAGGAGGGGGCATGGCTCCATTCATACACTTCCCATACAGGGAAGTTGTTCAGAGGGAGAGAACAGTTACAGTGGGATTTTGAGCTCTGCTGAATTAAAGGGGCACTATAGTGCTGATATTACTGCACACATACATATAAAACTCCTTTACACTAAGACAATTACTGACACAAATAGTAAAAAAAAAAAAATTTAGAGAAGAAATAATACTGGCAGTTTGTTAGTTTTCTTGAGAGCTGCCATTTTCCTCTCCCTCTCCTTTCTGTTCTGCATGAGAAGAAAAAGTTGCCTGACTGCTATTGGTTAAGCAGTGTTCTGACCTTTTGGCCTCATAAATTAAGTTGGAATGCAGGAGACTACAGAGGGAAAGCTGATTTGTGCACATGTACTAAGTAGTAAGGGAAGTAATGTCCGGAGGAGGGTACCTTTTCATGGAAAACTGTCCGGTACATGTCACACACACATTTCCTGCTGAAGGAATATATCAGTGCTGCCTACTCAATTATTCTGCATCACATGAAACAACTACTGGGGAGAAATGCATCTACTTAAACCCTGCAATGGCACTTCCTAGAACCCACAGGGACAGCATGCATGTCATATCTACAGGGAGCACACATTGACATGCACACTCTTCCTGTGAGTTCTAGGAAGAGCCGTTGTAGGGTTTCAGTAGGAGCATGGCAAGTGTGGAATGCGCTCCTCATAGGAGGTATGTCCTACTAAGGATGCAGTAGAGTCTCCAGCGTTGTTGGAGTTGGGGCATTTGACTGTTGAATGCTACACAGAAGTGCTGTATAGCACTTATTTACAGGCTGACATTTTAAATTTTAATAAAAATATTGATTAGAAAGCATATTTGAAAAAGTTTGTAATAAGCATAAATAGCAGACTGTAATTGTTTTAATTCTGGTTGGACTCTTCCTTTAAGTTTCCAAACTGAACTGCTGGAGAGATAAGGAAAATATAATTTTGGGAAATTATTGTAGGATTATATAGGAATGCATTTTAATTACATTTTTCCGTAATTAATTTTAATTTTACAAACTGTGTTTTTAAAAATATCCTTGTTTATGCCATAATATCTTACTAGATGAGTTTATTTGTATCCCAGATTATGTATGTTTAGAAAGTACAAGATAAACAAAAGAACTAATATGTTTTTCAATATGCAGATAATATTTTACGTACGTTGAACATAGTGCTAAAATTTACATAGGGCGAAATTTATTAAAATCGAAAATATCGATATCGCAATATCAATATTACCGATATTGGCATTTTTTGATATCACGATATTGTATTGCCAATAACACGATAATGATAATACCGATATTGTGATATCGAAATTCAATCAAAATCTGCTAGCCTGTTCATTTCTATGGAAAAATCCATAATATTGTTAAAATTCAATATCACAATATTTTCGAAATTTATTAAAATCGAAAATATTGATATTGTGATATTTTCACGATATTGTAATATCAATATCACTATATCGGTAAAATTCAGTCAATATCACAATTTCAGTAATAATGATATCGCGAAAATATGGTGATATTGATATTTTCTATTTTAATAAATTTCGTCCTAATTAGAATCATGTATTTTATACAGTGAACAATAAGTCATAGTGATACAGTTATCTATTAATCATAGTGTCTGAAGTTACTTGCTGGTTTCATTTTACAATTCTCCTTTTTATAAGTCTTTTAATTGCATTCTGGATTTCATGGTTTCTCATGCTGTAAATGATGGGATTAAAAAATGGTGTAAGAACAGTGTATATTAGCGATCTCACTTTATTTTCATGAATTGAACGTCTCCCGTCGGTAAAAATATATACAGTGATTATACTCCCATAATAAGTACAAACAGTAGCTAAATGGGAACTGCAAGTCGAAAATGTTTTCTTTCTCCCAGGAGTTGAGGATATCCTAAAAATTGTTAAGAAAATGTATATGTAGGACAAAAGGACAAACAAGCATGGAATAAATAAAAGAAGAACTGAAAGACCAAAATCTTCCCACTTAATGATATTGGTGTATGATGCAGAAACCTCCAAAACTGGGTCAATGTCACAGAAGAAATGATCAATCAGATTGTCACAAAACGTTAACTGAGATAGCAAAATAAATTCACTTGGGATCAAAAAGAATCCAGTTGCCCAACACCAAAAAATCAAATGATAACAAAGCTTTAGATTCATTATTGAGGAGTAACGCAGTGGGTGACAAATGGCCAGGTATCGATCTAAAGACATGACCGAGATGACTAATGACTGGGCGTATATTGAAATGCTATGTATATAGTACTGGAAAATACATTCATATTTAGATATCTTACTGCCCCCAGTGATAATGATGTGCAATAATTTGGGTAAGATATTGGAGGTGAATAAAAGATCCACTAAAGCCAAGTGCTTGAGAAATTTGTACATTGGAAATTTAAGTTTTTCACTTGTTGAAGTCACCACAATGATCAGCAGATTTCCAGTTAATATGATAGAATATATTAGTAGGAACAGGAAGAATTGCAGAATACGAATATTATAAGAACTTTGGAATCCAAGTATAATGAACTCCGTTACGACGGATTTATTGTCTCCACACATCACTAAATGGTTAATTGACAATTACAACCTATAACAAAAAAAAAAGATTATCTTGATCACAATCAAGTGAATACCGCTAACAAATATAAGTATTACAGCTGCTGTCCAATCAAAATAGTTTGTCTGTCGAACATAGAATAAAAACTGTAAAATTAAAACATGTAAAAATAAATACAAAATATCCTGAATGAGATGCAAAAATAAGGAATAGAAGGCACCAAAAGAGATTATACTAACCTTAATACACCTTATTACATCTTAAAAACGATTAATTAATTTATATAATGCAGATAAAAATAATGTATAAATAATAATTCATAAATTAATTCATATTATTAAATATTTAGCAAAAAGTGACCATCTCACATAGACTGTGAACAATGTGAATGCTTGAATTCTCACTTTGCATTTGAAATTGACCTATACTGCGCACTGTACTTGAGCCGATATCACATGACATACACACCAGCTCTCAATCACCACCCTGTTTCTCAGCGTTCTTGGAAGTATTTTTAGGTCAAGACATGCCTAATCTAACAGCATTAATACATGGGGAATTGTGCCACATGCTTTATACATGTTGCCTGCAGCTGCTGATTGTATCCATGATGACCGGGTAAGTCCTGACTATTTATTCCACGTTTGCCTGAGGCACTTTACCTATGATTAAGCGCCCTAAGTGAGAAACGCATTAGGGGGTGCCTCTTTTGTTGTTTTTTTCACTGGATTTCACATGTTTCCTGCTTTTAATGTAAGTAAATAAAAGCTTTTGCTTTTAACTCTTTGGGAGTGCCGGATGCTACTTTTTGCTGGATATCTAATGGGCTCTACTCCTGAGCACCCCTAGTGCCTTTTCTACAAGGCCAACATCGTATGTTATTTACTGGAGAGATTGAGTGAACCCAAACAATCACCTTTTAAATATTTAATTTACTCTTATACTTTCCCTCACTAACAACCCCTTCCCCAAACATATACTGTATTCTCTTTTGCAAATAAATGCTGTTTTGATACTTTATTATTAACAATTGTGAAAATGCTTAATTTATTTTGAATGTTTAGGTCAATGACTCCATGGGTGATATTTCTAAAGGTCATTTCCACCTTTTCACCGCTATTTGATCTGTCTTGACATTTTTCACTGCGTTATTTTATTTTCCACTGTATTACCGATTTCGACCAATTTATGTAGTGCCAAATAAATTTACCGATATCGAAAAAAAAACCCAGTACTGATACATATCAATCGGTTAAAACCTCTACACTTTACAGTTCTTTCAATGGAGCTCCTTTAACTTTTCGATCAAGAGAAACAAACACTTTTTGGCAAAAAGAAAAGGTTGGAAGCGACTTAATAAATATTGATATCAGCGGGAAATTGATATACCAGTTGAATTTCAACTTGACTTTGCTAAATATTCACCCCACACACCCCCAAGAGTTATCTCTGTGGGTATGACTTTGTAGACAAGTCATGTGTCATGCCACCACCTGTTAATATAGGAATTTTTAATTTTATTTTAGAACAATTATGAAGTTTTTTTATTTTCTTTATTTATTGGTAATTTATGCTCTGTTTTTGCATACATTATAATGGTACTTTTATGCTTACTATAATATATATATATATATTTACCAAGCAGGTGCTGTCTTTATTTCTCTTGGCCTTTGAATGAGATATTTTTTAACACAATGAAGGTTTTTGGTCCCTGCTAAACAACTGTCTAATATTATGTAGCAATTTAAGCACATATACATTGCATGCTGAAAATATTTAAAATCTATTTATGAATTATTATCAAATGTAATAATAGTAAATACTTAAATCCACCTCTACCTCAGCTTTCGGTCTCTTATCCCACCCCAGTCTATCTTAGGTTCTGTTAGCAGTATTCTTTTCCTCTCTTCCCCAGAAGGGACACACTTTTTCACAACATCTGTCTTCCTCATGGCCCCCCAGTAAATAAATTCATTGTTTACATTGTCCTTCTTTGGAAATTTAAAGGACATCCCTCTGAATATTCATAGTCGTCTACTCCATTCCCCACAAAGCAATTGCTTTTGTGTGCCACTCACCAAATCCACCCTTTCATATCTTAAACCTTTCTCTCTTGCTGCCCCATATCTCTGGAATTCTATATATCTCTACCTTGCCCAATAACAACCGATAAGTATGTCTAAATCAAAAATTCAAATCTTGTAATATGCTTAAGTAGCTGTTTATGCTTTTGGTGATCCAGAACTTTGTGTTACTGCACTTACTATCCCTTTATCTGTGTATGTAAGTCTCTCTCCCATTTAGATTTTAAGCTCTTCAGTGCAGGGG
Source organism: Pipa parva (assembly GCA_019650415.1). NCBI lineage: Eukaryota > Metazoa > Chordata > Amphibia > Anura > Pipidae > Pipa > Pipa parva. Next base: position 7,790 of record WMED01001388.1, read on the forward strand.
TCTTCATCTCCTTGTTTCAGTCATCACCTGGCACTTGATGTGTCTTCATGATCTTACTTCAATTTTACTATGGTCAGCACTTTCACATGTCTGTATTATAATTGTATTGTTAATTTGCTCATAACATAGAGGCACTTTTTAAATGAAAATATACAGAAATACAGAAATGCACAGACATTATTCATGCAAGGAATCTGGGAAATTCTTTAAATTCTTTAAATAGATTAAAAAAACATCTTTGAAGACATACAACACTACTTCATTTTCGACTATATTGACTTCTATTACTGAATACATCTTAATGACAAATATAGAAACACAAACATTGCAACCAATAAAATCATATTAGAAAATAGAAATAAAGACTTACTATATGTTTCAGACTCCAGTCAAAAGTATGAAATGATCTTAAGTAACACGCACAATGGATTCCTTTGAAATCAAACACAAATTGTACTCAGTTGAACTGATCGATTCCTTCTATATAAATACTGAGCATCACTAAAAATGAGACGTGTTTTACTAGCTATAAGATTGTGCCCTTTTATATACCTCCTGCAGCAGCATAAACAATCATTAAATTTGTCTTTGTCTTAAATTTCTGTAACTATCCTTACCCCTTGAGAGTAATTAAAAGCTTAGGGAAATTAATGATATACAGTATATATATATATATATATATATATATATATATATATATATATATATACTTAACTAATATATGAAGCAAACAACTTATGTGTACATACAGTACTTAATGATTTCCACATGACACCGATGTCATTGATGAAACAATTAGCAGTAATGAAACACATTTCACAAGATCTGAATATTTACATTTAAGTTTGAGTAGATCAATTTCCCATAAAGCAAAACATAACAGATCTGTGATAGATTTTGGACTTATGCATTTCCAGAAATCATTGTTTTAAAATATGTTAGGCTAGAGCAGGGGTCAGCAAACTTAGCTGAGGAGGGAGCTATTTTGCTCCCTCCTCCAGCGGTGACAATTTTTTTGCGAGCTGCAAAGGGGGAGGAGCGTACTCTCCCGACCACATGACTTGCCAACAGCCAATTGGAAGAGGCATCGGAGGTCATGGGCAGGGCTACAAGGCGGCTACAGAGCCTCATGTGGCTCGCGAGCCACACTTTGCCAATCCCTGGGCTAAAGCATGGAATTATGTCACTGCACAACACATGAGGAAAGATAAATAAACAATGGTACTAACCGCTCAATCCTGTTACGATAGTAGACGGGTGCTCAGGATAGATGCGGACCTTGCATAGACGTGTATTCAACTGCCATGAATAAGCGCCCAGTGCGCGAAACGCGTAGGCACAGTTATCTTGTTTTTAACTTCATTTTATTGATCCATGGGGTCCGAATAAAGTAACCTTATTATACTTTTGGAGTGCCGGATTTTGTTGAATACACATGAGGAAAGATAGGTGGATCACTTGACATTCACTATTAGGGGCTGATAAAGTGGAGGTAAAAATGGGGCCAAAGAGGTGAAAAGGGTTAGGTGCACGTATGACCTCATAAAGTAAGGACATGATTAGGCATCCTTTGTGTAAAATACATAAGTACGATGCCCCATCCATCTTGTCCTCCACAGTTTCACTTAGGAGGGGATCAAAAGTTCTATGTTCTTATTGTTTGTGCTAAGTAAAAAAAACAATGGCTCCCAAGTTGCTGCTAAGAAACTGGATGATGATTAAGTGAACCACAGCTCATCTAAACGATTTTCCAGCTGGCTCTCCATAGCAATCCTTAACAGGTCAATATTCCAGTATCACATCTTACAAGCGGACACAGAAATCAACCTCTAGCTGACACATTGCATAACTGAACAAATGCTGGTCCAGCAGCCTTCCCTTTCTAAGCATGAGCTAAAGAATGCCTACATCCCCACTTTATTTTATATTCTACTAAAGCTTGCTGACCCTAAAAAAAAATCTGTGTTATTAATAATTTATCTTGAGTTCTTTAAATTACTATTGTTACAATACTGAAGAATCAATTCTAAAATAATATGTTAAATGACAAAGTCAAAGTCAATTGCTACTATTAATTCTGGACATCTTTATCTTATAAAAAAAATCTCAAAGAAATAAAAACAAAACTCCTTTACGTATGTAACTTTCTGGTTTTTTTTGTTCAAGAATTCTTGTTTTGCAGTGTATGATGGTGATGTATACTTGTTTCTATACATGTTCTTGGTCCAGATAAACAAAATTGTTTAATTTAATGTAATAGGTTTAATTCTAAATTATTCACCTTCAATGAAATCCAAAATAATGGGTCTTGGATCTGGAATTAAATTTGAAACAATGGGACCCAAAAAAAACACTTCACTAAACTTTACCATAATAGTTATGTATGTGGTCACTGAAAAAAGACAGGGATTACCGTTCTCTTATAGACATTGTCCCTTCTAAATTGACCATTTAAGGACCCAAATGATTATTACCTTTTAATTTAGGAGTTAATGGCTGGTAAACTTGTTTACCCTTGTTTACTATTTCCAGAGCCGGCTCTGGCCCCATAGGCGCCCTAGGCGCCCCCCCTCCCCCCGCGACTCCCTGATTCCAAACAATGGCAGGTGAAGAAATCTTAACCGATAAACTGTGATAGCCGCTCAAATCCCCCATATCTGAATAAATACCTCTGAGATGTGGTGTGTGAAAGGGAGGGTGCCAAGGAGCTGTTAACCCAGTTCGAAAATTACAGCGATGTAGAAACTCCGGCACTCACGGGTATAAAATCACTGAAGTTTATTGCAAAAATTAAGTTAAAATCCAGGAAACAATATGTGTGATAAAATCAAAGGAGGTGCTGCTTTGATTTTATCACACATATTGTTTCCTGGATTTTAACTTAATTTTTGCAATAAACCAGTGATTTTATACCTGTGAGTGCCGGAGTTTCTACATTGCAAGAAATCTTAACCACCTGGAAAAATACCAAAAGGTTGCTTTGTTTTTTAGAGTCTTGCTTAAAATGAATGGTCATGGAGGAAGAACCTTTAGTTTTAGGGACGCGCAACTATGATAAAAGGTCACCTAATAGCACCCAAATATGTTTCCTATTGACGTACTTAGTACTTAAGATCTCAAACACCTTCCCTGCTTTCTATATAATGGCAGCCCACTTATAAGAAGCAGATAGAGCACTATTTTATTGGTTTACATTCGTTTCTATGTAATCATTTTTAAGTTCACAGATTTCTCTATGAAATAGTTTATCTGTATAATTAACTAATGTCTATGTATGTTTTAGATTTAAAATTTGTGAGTGAATATTTGCCTTAAAAATATAAGCCAGTTTTCTATGATTTACATGAATTCAGAGATTTAGGAATTAGTAATGCAGTGGTTTAAAATGTAATTAAATGTCCTAAAAGCCCGGGAAATGTTAGAGAGCCTAACAGAAAGGTAGAAAAAAACACGTGGATATTATGCAAAACATAAATACACTGGCTGCCTTCCAAGAGAGCTACAGTCTGGCCCACAAACTAGCATTCAATTAAAGATAGAAAGGAGCACAACAGCCAAATCTTAGCTAAGCTTCAAATATGTTCTCATATGAAAAAGTACCAGAGTTTGGAACATGTGTTTGAGTAAAATCTAGCTGTGCTACTTTTTGGATATTGAACTCCCTTCTGTCTATATTTTTATGTATTAAAGTTTTTTTAGCATTAATTTTTAGCCTTTTTAATGTTATTTTTTGCATAATTTCAAACTTACTGGGCGAAAGTTAGTAAAGTCAAAAAGACCGATCTCGAATTTTTGATTTTATACCGTGAGATCTCGAGTTGATCCCACAAGATTATAGCCCAAGTTTACAAGGCATAGTAAGTAACTGTGAAGGGGATTTGGTGAGTTTAAGTGATAAAGATAGCTGCATCTATATAACTTGACCCCTCATCCTAGCACTTATTTTGCTTTTAAAGCTAGTCTATGTCTTTGTAGAGCATTTAATGCCTAGCCTAATACCTTGCTTGTCTTCATGTTCCTTCTATTTAATTGTATCCTGTAGAGCCACTGGATATCTATAATGTTCATATGAGGATATTGTCTAAATGGTAGAAGCCATGGACTCGCTTAAATGGAATGCTATAGAATTCATATGTGCTATTCTGGAGCCATGAGCTTTCTGTTGTGGGAGAGATGGTGACCCAACACCCATTGTGAAGTAAGAGGGTACTATTCTTTGCTGATAATGACAACATCATTAGATAAAATACAGCAGAGAAATCTGAATCAGTAGATCATGACATCACCATGACAGGTAATAAGGTTTTTGGTCAGAAAACAAAACAGGGTTGATAAATAATAAGTCAGACCAGCAACACCAATGAGATCAGCTTCATGATGTCAGATGTAGAGATTTTAAATAGCCTTAGTACTACAAGGAGCTTTGAACTAGTAGTAATTCAAAAATATCTAATAATTCTGTTTCTGGAATTTGTCCTGGGTACAGAACTGGCACTACTTTTCTTGAGATAATTTGCAAACTGAATGAAGTGGCTTGCAAGCCAGTGTTTCTTTGTGAACCAAATGCTCTAATGTGCACAAAGGCATTCTGGAACCTCTAAATGGCAAAACATTGGAGCTTTAGACGATATACATTTCTTGTGAATTATATGCTTTTTTGTATTTATGGATTTGGTCTCTTGGTTCCATATACATATGTAGATAAGGCTCTCTTATGTAACACTTTTTGGTAGAATTACCTTTGAGCATTTCAGCATTATAACTTAGGATAATTACAGATATGAATGTACATTTATTCACAGATCTATAGAGAAACTACTATTAACATATCAGGATATCTTGATGGGTTTTAGGTTACATGACAAGAACAACATTTGAATCTAAGTATATTAGCCCTATAATATCTGTGCATGTGCATATGGATCTTGGTTGATTTCCTAGTAGTTTTCACTGTGTTATATTGTGTTCTAATCCACCTTGCTTTTGTTCAGTGTACTCTAATGAAATATACAGAATGGTTAGTACTATGTCCTACCAGCACTGTTGATGTATGCTCCAAGAATAGGTTTTGAGTCTCTGCATCAGTACGAACCCCCTTTTGTAGACTGTACATCCAGAATTTAAGGAAGTAGTCACTGTCCCCATTTTATATACTTAATGGTTCTTACCCACTGTGCCCTGAAAGTGGGTACAGTGAAGGTGGTGCACTAATGCATGCAATATTAAAGGAAGACTGGGATGTAACTAAGTGGCATGAAATACAATTAATATTTGGTTTATATATTAACAAACCCTGCTGCTCTTGTCTTATTCTTTGCACACCTCTGACTCCAACAATAATTAGGGACACAAAATTTAAAAAGCAGCTGTTCTGGTACAAGGGTCAAAGTGCTTACTGTATTCCCAGAAATGGGGGTTCCATGGATGATTATGGATACCCTGGAGATAATAATGCTACATATATTTGCATTTCATACCCTCTTTGTAGTTTTTAATCATGCTTGACAGTGGTTAGGCTAGTGGTTAGCTGTAGAAATTACTTTATATAATATATAATGCATTAGCAGTTCAAAAGAGCCTCAAAGGCCCCATGAGTGTCTCATCAAATACACAAACAAATATTGGAACTTTAATTATACTTTCCAAACAGTCGACACATTGACTTTCTGATCTCCTGGTTCCTCATGCTATATAAAATAGGATTGATAAAAGGGGATAAAACAACATATAGCAAAGACTTTAACTTATTTTCATTGGGAGTGTTTTGCCCAATTGGAAATATGTATATAGTTATAATTGTTCCATAATACATGCAGAGTGTAGCAAGGTGGGAGCTACATGTGGAGAAGGCCTTCTTTCTACCACTCATAGTGGAGATTTTCAGTATGGCTCTGAAGATGCAGATGTATGAGGTAATAACTAATCCAAATGGAAAAATCACTAAAAGAACAGAAAGTATAAAGTCTTCCCATACTGCATTGAAAGTGTCTGACGAAGCTATGGCAATAAAGGGAGCAAAGTCACAAAAAAAATGATCAATTATGTTAGAGCCACAGAACTTCAGCTGGAACAATGATATAAACTCACATGGGAGAAGGATGAAACCAGTAGCCCAAGACCAGAAAATGAGATGAGAGCAAACTTTAGGGTTCATAACCGTCAAATACTGCAAGGGAGAGCAAATTGCTAGATATCGATCAAAGGACATTGACGTGAGAATTAAAGATTGAGTAAATACTGAGAAACAATGAAAATAGTATTGAATAAAGCAGCTGACAGGTGTTGTTCTACCTTCATTATTTAATAAGACGTTCAACATATTAGGTATGATATTGGTAGTAAATATAATGTCAGCTAAAGCCAAGTGTTTTAGGAAGAGATACATTGGTTGTTTCAGAGAAGAACATGTTGATACCAATAGGATGATCAAGAGGTTTCCCATCAGTATTGAAATATAGATTAAAAAGAAAATAACGAAGAGGAAAATCTTTAGTTTGGGATGAGTCTTAAATCCAAGGAGAATAAATTCAGTCACCATGGTTCCATTGTTTTCGCACATACTTTTTGGACAAAAAGGTTTGCTTAATCTGTAAAAGATATAACAATGGCATCTGATGATTCAGTAATCTACAAATACAACATTGTCTACTAAACAGTTGTAAAGTTGTAACAACTTTACGTCCTCCCTGGATGACGTGCTCATTCATCATGTGACTTCTAGGAAATGCTGACACGGGGCTTCACTGGGAGCGTGGCTGGAGAGGAACGCGCACCTGTTAGGTGTTTTTCTGCTCAGGACACAGTAGAGTCAACGGTGCTGTTGGAGGCTGGGTAATGGAACATGGAAATGCTGTACAGCACTACTTTACAGGTAAGAAATTTTACTTTTTGACAAAAATAGCTAATAAACAGTATTTAATAAAGGTTAGTAATGGGCTTGTAAAATATAATGTATTTTTGTCTTATTTTCAGCCTTGCTGTTCCGTTAATTTATATTATTGTCAGGGTATACATTTACAGTTATATTCACTTTTATTTAGGCTACCACTATATTCATAATAAAGGGCTACTGGTTTCCTGTGGCGCAACCCCCCCCCCCACACACACACACACTTTTGCTTCTCTCTGCAGGACAGTATATGAAATCTCTAATAACTAGAAGTGTACATTGTGTATTGCATGTTACTGCAACCTTGAATCCCTCTTCTCCTCTATCTCCCCAGTCCCCTCTCCTACCACCTACCCACCTCTCTACATGTGATAAAAAAAAAATCAAATAAATAACTAATATGAATTACATTTTTAATGTAAAATGAACAGATGCAATTTGCATTAAGCAAATAAATACATAAATTTTACTCATATTTAAAAATACTTTAAATAATCTTATATTATTTACATAAGCAGTAGGCCTTTAGTGGTCTTCCAGAGCATCTCACTTTATTTGGTTATTGCTCTAAAGCTTTTAAAACATTACTTACTAAATGTTACCTTCTGCCATCAATCCATAGGAAAGTTTTATGCAGGTAAACTGGTTTCCTTTACAATGCGCTTCATGTTTCAGCTACAGTGAAGTCTAGCAGAGAAAATAAGATACACCTACTAGGGTTTAAAGTGGACATCTGTCTTACTTTAACTTAAATTTAAAAACGGTTGAAAATTTAGGGATTTTATATTTCCCCGCTTACAAAATGAACATCCCCCTTTATATTTATTTGCCTAATGATTTCCATACGAATCCCAAAAGGTTAATTAGTGGATAAGGGAGAATGAATACAAACAGTTTTGTTTAATTAACAATTTAGATAAACAGCTCCACCTGCTAGTGTTCCAGTTCCCTCTGCTTAACTAATTTATATCATCTAAATGATATTAGAAATCTTAATATTAGATATTCAGAATCAAGGTCAGATTCATTACAACTTTTAATAGTCAGTGGTTTGATCTTTATACACTATTAAACAAGAACTGGCACATTATCAGGATTAGATCCCATGCAGGAAGTGAGGAGTAGGAGATGGTGTCTAGGAGTTGAAACCACAGTGGACTTGGCACTAGCAAGTACCAGGGCACCGAGTTTAAGACACACCTGGTTTTCACCCAGAGCACCCGCAAGAGAGTTAGGACTTAGCTTCAGTGATGTGTCCAGGTCGCGACTCCCGGAGTTGCTGTCCACAGATGGTGAAGTACCAAACAGTAATTAGGAAGAATAGTCAGGATTCTGGTAGAGGTCAGGGCAGGTGACAATCAGGCAAAAATGGTAGACAAAGCAAAGGGTCATGGCAGGCAGCATACAGGCAAGGTCAGAATACAGGCTAGGGTCATACACAGGTTTCAAGACAGAGATTAGTGCACCCAGGAACACATGTCTTATAATCGGGCACTGCAATCACTGACATGCTCCTTTATACAGAAAAGGAGCCTGTCACATGACCTCGCCGGACTGTATCATAAGCGAGTGACCACGCCATGCGCATGGATGACTTCAGCATGCACACAACATGAACGACGAGGAAGAGAGGCGGCATTCCCGGCACCACAGAGAGACCAGCACTGAAGCTAGGGAGAGAGGTGAGTAGCTCTCCTAACACACATACTTAAAACAGAACCACTTTTCTCTGATTTGATTTTGTAAAAGCTGTTTATCACAGCCAAGAAATGTCAATCCCTTAGAAATCTACTCAGTAGTAGTCATTTTGTACCTCCTACCATACCTCTTAATAGAGGCTGTAAACTTTTAGGATCATATCCATGTGGATATTGTTCTTTTTGCAAGTAAATTTGTAACTGATCCTTATAATTCACATAATTTTTGTATTAAGTCTTATATCAACTGTAATACAGAGTATTGTATCTTTTTGCTTATTTTCCCATGCAAGAAACTTTATGTAGGCAAGACTACACAAAAATTTAAAGTTCCTCAGTCACAACATCTTTCGAATATAATATTGGCAGCTAGAGATTTAGCAGAAACTAAAATACTCTCTTCTGTTTTCTTCTCATTTTCTTAATTATCATGGTGGCTCTACAGTGGGTCTAAAGTGTGTGGGTATAGATAAGATTAAATTAGGCATTAGAGGGGGTGACTTGGACAAAAGACTACTTCAGAGAGAGACTGCGTTCTAAATCTCCGCATGGTCTCAATAAAGGATTTGATTTCATTCACTTTCTTTGAATTAACCATAGAGTTTTGTCTTAATATGAACAGTCCATCTCACTTCAATCAAGACAGCCTTGTCTAGGATCTCTGAAAATATGCTCATTGATCTACTTGTTGATTTATTTCCTTATCGTCACAACCTGTCATGGGTGGTGTGGCTGCAAGTAGTGGACCCTCTTACCACTGCGGAGCTGGTTTATCCAAGGTACGGAGTCTAAGGAGCCTCCGGTCTTCACCTTTAACCCCCGCAAGGGGGTACTGGGCTTTGTGGCATGGAGACTCCCAGGTTGCGGGTCTAAGACTCACCCTCCGCAAGGTGGTAGCTGGTATAGGCACAGGATACAGGCTCAGGACAATGGGACAGGACACTAGGAACCAAGAACAGATACAGGTGCACACGGACATCAGCGAACGCTTTAAAGGGATTCCAGTCTCAGCGAGGCAACTCGAGTGCTCTCGCCGAGACTGGAATCCCTTTAAAGCGCTGGCTGAAGTCCGCGTGCAGGACATCAACGAGAGCATAACAGTCTGTACAAAGTGAGGCGAAGGATCCAGCCCTCACTTCACACTATGGTGAATTCCCCCCCAAATGTTCCACTTTAGAGTTGAACAAATTTGAACTTGATCTTGAGCATATTTTGGAAAAAACTGATTCAGACTTCCCTGTTAAAAAGAAAACTACATTGGAGAGAGATCTAAGGGATTTCACTACTGGTAAAGTTTACAAGTGGCAACACTTAGGAAATTCACGACAGGCCTCCAGATACAACAACTCTACACAATCTCTTGAATATACTACTGATTCTGAGTCCAGCTCACATTTTTTAGACATACGTAGGTACAGTTACACCTATAGGAGGCAGAAAAGGAGAGGCAAACGTAAGTCTAAGAAACAGAGAAAGGTGCATCTATCCTATGAAAAAAACATCCAGGAAATTTTGGGATCGCAAACAGACTTACCATCAAACACGGAACAACACAAACAGGACTTAAAAGTGATTAATCTTTCTACACATACACTTACCAATTCTCAAAAGTCGGTATTAGAAAAGGGCTTTATCTTCTGTCCTACATCAATATGTGATACATTTTTGACCACTAAAGACATTTTTTATTTTGCAGAAAGTTGGTTTTAAAAGCTTATTATTCTTCTGATGATAACATTACAATACCTGGTTCACATATTGACTCTTCAATTCATTTAGAAGATTCACAGATACAACATAACAGTAAGTTTAAAGCTCAACCTTATTTCACACCAGCCTTTAGTGATTATCCCAGTTTGCATACTTTTTATCAATGTATGCAAACAGATTTAAGAGCATTGAAATTCATGATAAACCATTCAATATGAATCTCATCTATAAGAAACGTCAAGCCCTAACTCCATTTATGAAACTACGTTCTTTTTAAAAACTCAGACAAAGGCTGCAACATTGTTATCTGGCCTATTGAATTATACCTAAAAGAAACTGAACGTCAATATTGTGTGCTTCTTTGTGAACCCACCTTAGTCTTCAAAAAGAAACTTATTGAGGTAATTATTGAAGCTTTTGAAGCTGATCTTGGGCCTTTAAAAACTAAGGAATATTTGATTTCTAATCATTGTATTATTCCTACCTTTTATTTACTCCCTAAAATTCATAAGGATATAAATAATCCTCCGGGCAAACCTATTGTCGCCGGTATTGGTTCCCCGATAGAGCCTGCATGTGACTAAATTAATTAATTTAGTCACATGCAGGCTCTATCAGAGAACCAATACCACTGCAACCTCATGTTATAAGTTTACCTTCGTATGTACGCGATACAGGTATACATTTACAGAAATTACAGTTGTATCCACTTTTATTTAGGCTACCACTATATTCATAAAAAAAGGGCT
>WMED01001389.1:0-18463 GCA_019650415.1 Pipa parva
TGGCATGCACTACTGCACCCTATAACAGTAACTAACCCTACGCTTACCTCTAAACTAGGGACAGTCTTCTTCCACAGGACTCCCTCCTGTAACATCCCCCTAGGGCAGTCTACCTCAGGAATGTCTTCACTATGTCAGGACCACAGCTACAGCAATAGCTCTGCAGGACAGCTTTTGCCCTAGAGCACACCTAGAGGTCTCCTACCCCCAGGTACCCTTTAAACACACAGCAATATCTCTCACTGGGTGGAACCTCCCCTCCAGCAAGCTGGGGAATAGTGAACACCTTAACTAAGAGGTAAATTCTCTATAAAGCCCCTTAATTAGTAACTCACACAATACACCATTTGATACAAAATCAGTGACATTTTATTGCAGTCTGCTACAATATACATCCCTTATTTATATGCCATTCAAAGATTGACTCGGTATGTTTCAAAAGCAATGCGGTAGTCATAAATATTAAGGTCAGGGTAACAAGTCTCCGTTATTCCGCTGAGCAGGAAAAATAATATCCATTGTTTTCTGTGGGATAATTCACACAGACTATTTTGTTTAGCACCATAGACGATAATGAGCCTAATTCAAAACAGTTCGGTTGAAAAACAGCTAGTGTGACTCTGACCTAAATGTCCTCTATATTTCTAGATTTTTCCCTGTTCCCCACAGTAGTTCCCAGTGGAATTATTAGGGTCTGGGGAGATTAAAATTCCAAAGATAATTTTGGTTGATGTATGTTTCTATAACCTAAGCAAACATTTACAAATCTACTTTCCCAGATTCTGCAATGTCATTTAGTGGTGTAGGTTCCCCCCACTAGGGATTTTTTTTGTAAATAGTACATTTAATTATTTAAATAGCATGGTTTTCTGAATAAACATCGATTAGATTCATTTTCTGGTGTGTGTACTCTGCCTGATCGGCATGTAGTGTAACATCTGAAGCAAACCAGGACCAACTGAATGCACAGTAATTGAAACAATTATCACATTAGTCTGTACATTATGCTTTATATCTTTAGGTTAGAAATATATTCCACAAAAGAGAAGAGTGGAAATAACCTAATTGCTTTGTTCTGTAGCTGGATTGTGGAAGGCTCTAGGGAAATAGGATGATATTAGACTTTACAGTAATATCCACATGTCAAGCCTAGCAGATACTTACTCAAATAGGCCATGCATGCCTTTAATAATATGCTCCAACATGTAGTTCAGGAGAGGAGTTCCTCTGTATCTATGTGTGTTTTACTCATTCATTGTTTAAGATCTGTTATATTATATAATTTAATTAGTAAAGGCAAAACAGACCTTTTTTTTATGTGAAATTGAGTGTTTATTGAGAATGGAAAGATTTAAATCACTGTTTATTTTACAAAACCACACAAGTTCTAAAGGTGAAAAGGGTAGGGGTCTCTAGCGCGCTAAAAGAATATTTACTCTTCTAGCGAAATGTAAATACACAAATTACGATTTTGTTTCAGCATTTTTAGATTATGGGGGTTATTTCTTAAGGTGTGAATTCGACTGTCGAATTCTCAAACAGCGGATTCCCATAGCAAATCCGCAACAATTTCCCCATTGTAAAGTTGTGACAATTTTTTAATGTTAATATTGTGACAATTTTCCCATAATAAAGTCGCAACTGCGACAATATTCTCATTATGAAGACGCGACTGCAACATTAGCAGCCTATTGCGACTGTCTTTATCTGGCGAATTCGCAAATATACACAACAATTCGGACTTTAGTGAATAACCCCCTGTACGGGGAGGATATGGAATCTGCTAGATGGCTTTGTGGATACCTCAATAAATCAAAATGGAGTCAGGATAACATCCCTTCAATTTGTGCTATCCTTATTGTCATATATATTTTTTTGTTGACATTTTGTTATTTAGTTTTATCTGCTGTAATGATTAATTTCACCCAGTTAATTTAATTGTTTACAAAAAGGCCAAAATTGTACACATGCTTATCAGTCACAGGGAAGTTCATGGATTTGATAAAAGGGAAATTGCTAGGACTATCTTGCTATGGCTCTCTTGTTTATCGTTTTCTCATTGGCGCTATTAGAGAAATTGAATGGAAGGAAAGAAAGACTATGGGAAACTGAACCTTGCTAGAAAGTTTACATTATAGAAGTCAGCTATTTGGGTTTGAGATTTCCATTTATAACCTGATGGCAGTTAAATGTTTATATTGCATAATGTATTACTGTGGACTTTTAATAAGAGAATGAAATGCCACCTGTAGGTGGTACAACTATGTCTTGCCCCTACTGTTTTGGAGAAATTTGGATTCCCCCCAAGTGTCCCAGATTCCGTTCGACGGTCACATTTGTTGCATTCCTGTCTCGCTGTTTCTAATTCTCACACAGACTACAGCAAATTTATTTAGGATTAAATTAAAAATACATGTCAGGATGGGCACTAGTACAGGATTGAGTAGAAGGAAGTTATGGCAAACCCTAACCACAGTAGACTTGGCACTAGCAAACCCTAAGGTGCGGAGTCTAAGAGATCCCCAGTCTTCACCTTTAGACTCCCACAAGGAGGTACTGGGCTTAGCTGCCAGGTTGCGGGACCTAAGGTTTGCCGTCCACTGGTGGTTGAGAATACTAAGACGAGCAGAATAGTCAAAGATGTAGCAATGGTCAGGGCAGGTGGAACAGGAGCAGGGTCGGGATACGGTATCAAAAGGTCAGGGAAGGCAGAAAACAGACAGTCAGGATACAGGCTAAGGTCATACACAATGGAACTAAACAAAGATAACACACCCAGTCACAGCAAGATGAAATCCTAGAAATGGACGCCAGGTTAAGCAAGTTTAAATAGAGTTTAGAACGTGAGTGTGTAAGTGACGCAATCCCGAGACTGCATCCGTCACTACCCCGTGGTGACCGAGAGTATTTATGCGGTAGAATTAGATGCCGTCCACAACTAGAAGCCTCACAAGATGATGACTGCGACATACGCTGACGATGAATAGCTGAAGAGGAATTCGGGTGAGTCATAATCCTAACAATACATATATATTTACAAAAACATTTATTTCATTAATAGAACCGAATTTAGTATTAGTTTTGAGGTGACAGGTGACAGGTGCACTTTAAGTAAAGCCCTGCCCCCTTTTTTTTTTTTTACCATAATGCAATTCCCCTACTCCACCATGAAACTTTGCCAAATCACTGACCTAGAGAAAAACTTTTTGGTTATTAAATCATTTATGAGTTAGCTTAATGAAGTGAGCTGTGTTACACTGATAAGAGATGGGGTGAAATTAGAGATCGGTGGCGTTGTGGATTAATCTGGGTGAGGTCAATCCAGACCTTTATTTATAAAGCAGCTCACACAGCCTTCTCTGAAAAACACAATGCAGTTACAATAATCCCACATTGTGATTTTATTCAAAGGGCTATACCCCATGGTATTTATGATATTCTCGAATAACTATAACCAATTGGTACACCTTTCCAGGTTTCACGTGGAGACTCCAGGTTTGCAAATCGAATCTGCGAAACCGTCAAGTTCCCTGGCCTTAATGTGTTCCTCTCTCTACCCAATACCACCTGTTTTAGCCCACAAATCCACCCAATCGGCTCCCAGTCCCAATAGGTTCCCAGGTATGAAGACATAACTCTGTTTACAAAAATGACCATGAAAACAAGTATTGCATATTCATGAGATGTGACAAGTATATGTGTAAAACCTGCAGGGCATATGTATACGTGTAATGCTTTACTTCCCATGCTCTGCGTAACCCTAATATATTGTACATCCATACCATATCAACATTACCACTGACCGTAGCGAGGGACGAACATGTCTTATGGAAAAATGTGAACTACTCTTGCAGTGTTGGGAAATCTTTCCTTTCTGCTATGTCTCTACCTCTCTCAACTATTCACTTAGAAAGATATTTTTCTGTCCACAATCCCAGTTGTCTATTCAGAGAAGAACATTTCGGTGGGAAAAAGGCACAATTAGCAATAAATCAGAAATGTCTTCGTTTGTGGCATTCTTACGAAGAAACCAAAGAAGTTATTCAATGTCCTTTTTATTTTTCTACATATTTCCTGGAAGATAAAAGGACTGTGAAATTTAGATGATGTTATACTGAGTCTCCCCCCTTGCTTTGTAAACAAGATGCAATATGAGGGTTATTATATTGTAGCCAGTTACACAGAGGTCCCAAAACTTTAAATCTACCTCAGGTCTCAAATGTTTTTGGTCTTACTGTACTTTTTACTTTAAGATAAACACTGAATCATCTCATTTCTGCTACTGATTCTCTCACAACATTGCCTTAATGAATGGTTAGCTTTGTGCCCAGGATAAAGCACATGTTATACACAGTGTCACTGTAATGAAAACCACACTATTAATTGACATTTGTAAGAAGTTAGTCCAGTTTATTAAAGGAGTTCTCCTTGTGGGATGAATAGGAAAAGATAAAACTCTGCAGTTGAATATATAATGGAAATGTTAGAATTAGGAGACGGAATAGGGATTTATGGTTTAGCTCCTTGAGCTCCCGGACAAATATTTTAATCTCACCGTCATCAAAATGAGATGAAAAAGTCAAGAGGTTCAGCAAGTAACCCATCAGGCTAACTATACACATGCACAATGTGACATTTGTCAGTTTTCAACTATCTCTGATTATAATGAAAAATTGTTTGTGGGGGTAAAACACTAGTTTCAAATCCTTTTAATTTTGTGAGTTATTCATTCTAGTCATGCTGCTCAGGAAGATGCTAAAAGATTTCAGATTCCTTGTGTAGGTGCGCAGCAAGACGTGTAAGGCTGAAGCCGCTTGTCATTTTTATGATGGAAGGATGTCCTCTAATCTATTCATATAGAGCTACTATATTATGCAGAGAGAAGCAGAAAATGACAAAAGTGTCAAAAGTAGTATAGCGCCCTTACAGATTATCAGGAATATGGTATTCAATGATAATGAAAATAACAACAAGGAAATAAATATAAATGAAAATAAACCTTGACGCAAATGGTTGGTATGAAGAAAGTCCAAAATTCAGTCCAATGAACCAATCCAAACCAAATAGTCCAAAAACCTTTTTTATGTGTATGCAAGTCCTGCTGCAATCCACGTGGATAATCTGCCCTTTTATCCTTTGTTTAGGGAACAATACAAATGGTACTCCGTATCAGGAGCAGGTATGTGGATGCGCTGGAGAAAAGATCAAATATGGAAAAAGGGGAACCCCCCTAGTGTGATACCGTTTAATGAATAACACTGGACAAGGACAAATTGTGCTCAACGCTTCAGGTGTTGAGTATAATGATTACCAGTGCTTTGTGACACGGTTTTGAAGTGCCTATGACACACAACTAATAGCCACTAGGTGTGGAAACAAATAAAGTGCGTGACACTATAATGTGTACATTAGTTGCTATCAGAAGTGCTGGGGTGTACATACAACCCCCCTGGTGGGTATGCACTCACCAGATGCTTTAAAATGTGGCGCTCTTAAATCATTAGAAGAGTTTCCTCTTCACAGTTAGATGCGTGTTCACCAATCCAATATGTTTGTGTGAAATAAGAACGGCAAACAGTTGAAGTGAAAAGTAAAAACACAATATTTAATGTGCATAAGTAACTTACACTTGAGTAAGATGTACAACGTTCTGTCAAAGTGGTCCCGATAAAATCAAGGATACCCAAGTAGTCTCTTTCTCAACGCGTTTCGCCAATACAGGAATCGGCTTCCTCAGGAGAAAATTGTATGTACAATTTGCCGTTCTTCCTTCCATACAAACATATTGGATTGGTGAACACGCATCTAACTGTGAAGAGGAAACTCTCCTAATGATTTAAGAGCGCCACATTTTAAAGCATCTGGTGAGTTCATACCCACCAGGGGGGTTGTATGTACACCCCAGCACTTCTGATAGCAACTAATGTACACATTATAGTGTCACGCACTTTATTTGTTTCCACACCTAGTGGCTATTAGTTGTGTGTCATAGGCACTTCAAAACCATGTCACAAAGAACTGGTAATCATTATACTCAACACCTGAAGCGATGAGCACAATTTGTCCTTGTCCAGTGTTATTCATTAAACAGTATCACACTAGGGGGGTTCCCCTTTTTCCATATTTGATCTTTTCTCCAGCGCATCCACATACCTGCTCCTGATACGGAGTACCATTTGTATTATATTATGCAGAGCTTTACAGAGATTTGTCATTCACTTCAGTCCCTGCCCCATGGAGCTTACAATCTAGTTTCCCTATTCAGTCATACACAGATGTATGTATTTGGATTGTGGGAAGAAAAACACACAGGTGTGGGGAGAACATACAAACTCCATGCAGATGAAGTCCAGGGTGGAACTGTACCCAGAGCTGCAAGGCAGCAATGCCAACCACTGAGCCACCGCACTGCCCAATGTGTTTTGTATTTAGTTTTGTGACGACCAGCAAAAGCAGGCATTTGGTAACTAGAAAATTTTGAAAACTGACAAACACTGCAAATTAAAGAAAAAACAGAATCAAAAATCAAGAACATTGACAAAAAAACTTGTAAATTAAACAAGTCCAAAACACGGTAATGGAATGTAAATGAAAACAAAGGGATGTGAGTGCATCTCGGCTGAGTTAAGGTGGATCTGTAATTAGTGTTGTAATTATCCAGGATGTGAGTGCATCTCGGCTGAGTTAAGGTGGATCTGTAATTAGTGTTGTAATTATCCAGGATGTGGGGTGTCAGGCACCAGTTAAACTGACCATTCTATAGTCACACATTAGACTGGCACACACATGGAATGATTTTTTTTTTAAACGATGTGATTATTTTTTTTTATTATAAATCATTCCATCCATAGATTTAAGCAATCAATGATGACATCGGTCTCCAAAATGATCTGATTTGTCCGTGCAAATTTTTTGCCCATTATAATTAGTAATGTCACTTTATGTATTGCTTATTCATTGGTATAATAATAATTTGTACTGATTACGATTTCATTTACCACTCAAATAAAAAAACAAAACAAAAGTCGCTCACCATGTATCCATCAGAGGATCGCTCCTTTTATTGCATAAACATGAAACACAACATTTCTGGGTGGCAAACAACTCCCTTCATTAGGCATTATTACAATTACATTTACCACTTGTCTTTCACCAGCATGAAAATATATCCATTATGTTGTCCTGCTCCTCTGCACGACAGTGGGAGCACTCCAAGCATATTATTATATTATATTATATTATTATTATATACTCACAAGACTGAACTGGCTTTTGGCAATTAAAGAAAATAGATTAATTTGTCTGATTTACATTTTGCCAGGGTTGCAGGTTACACATTTTCCAAAATTCGAATCTTACTGGTAGCAACTGCTCAACTGAATAATAAAGAAAAACCCCATTCATTGATGGTGGCAAAGCAATCCAATATTCAGGGGTGGCAGCCATTTAATAAGGCACTCCACTATTATCTTGAAGTTTACATTTTTATCCTTGGCAAGCCACACATTTGCAACAATAAGGCAGTTTAACTCACCATGGTGATGGAAAGAGAAGGCTGGCATTTTCTGCTCAACCAGTGATAGGCTTTTGAAGTGTTAGAGTGATTTTTGGGCAGCATAGACATAAACTGAACACAAGTAGATCACAAGAAATAAAGAAGGCCTTGCAATTTGAGCCAGGCCGTGGGCAGGCAACAAGTACAAGGAAGTATTTTGCAACCACCCAAAGATTATTTGCATGCAATGGTAGGTGCAGAAATAATTAGCACTGTCTTGTCAACCGAAATATTAGGTCCTAAAAAGCAAACAGAAAAGGGGCGTGTGCATTTTTTGGCTTTTCTTACACAACATTTGATTTTTAAAGAAGAACTAATGTACCCTAACCATAACTGATATACTGAAAGTACAGGGTCTGTCAGCCTAAGCCTCTGTGTTGCAGGGCAGTGCGGTGGTTCAGTGGTTAGCACTGCTGCATTGCAGCGTTGGGTTCTGGGTACAGTTCCACCCTGGTTCATCTATATGGAGTTTGTATGTTCTCCCTACACCTGCGTGGCTTTCCTCCCACAATCCAAAAACATACATCTGTGTATGACTGAATAGGGAAATTATATTGTAAGCTCCATGGGGCAAGGACTGAAGTAAATGATGAATCTCTGTAAAGCGCTTTGTAATATAGTAGCGCTATATAAAAAATGAATAAATACAGAAAAAAAAAAATGTGAAGCAGCAAATCAGTATCTTTGGGTAGTAGTGGGAACTTATTGAACTGATGGTAGAATGGATCCTCATTAATATACTAATGAACCCTGACACGTCATCACAAATTGGGCCATAAGACTAAAGTCTGAATTCACCTCACTACAATTTGAGTCGCATAGCCAAAGTAGGTGTGAATTTGCTTTTCGGTATGGACTATTCTGCGAATACACTTGTCATACAGACGGACACTGGCATAATCAGTCAGATAGAAGTAGGATGAGGAGTCATGCGGAGTGAGGCGAATTTGACAAGTGAAGAGCAGTGATGTCTCACCATATCCCGCTAACTGTATTCTGTCAATATTCTATCTGTTTCTATGTCACCTTGTCCCTAGGTCATGTTGTCATTTAGTGGCAGTAGCAATTGGCACTTTTTATAAAATAGTCGCCTTATGCAACACTGGAGCCCTGCCATCAACCCCCCAATTTGCCAGTCTGTATTGGCGAAGTCAAACAGGTGAATATGGAGCAGTTTACCTAGTTGCCCATTCACTCCTTCGACACACTTCACAGTTTAGTCAGTATCCGAAGTACGTGCACAGAGTAACGTGAAGAGCTCTGTAAGTTCATGACTATTGTAGACACCTGAATTGGTCTCGTGTTTGCCACTTCCCAGATTTTAGTAAATAAGCTAACATGAGGAAGTGGAGACTAGATGCAAATTCATAGATCCGTTAAATGTGAATGTCAATGAGGCATAGGCGCAATGCTTGGGTTTCACACATGCTCTGTTCAAGCCAGTGCCCAGGACACCAGCTTTGTCAGCAGGGGGTGGAGCTGAAATGCTAGAAAAGTAAAGGTACTTGTAAAACAATGCATACAGAAGAAGCAGAAATAATAAGTAACTGACTTGGAAGAAAAACATTGAGGATTTATTGTGTTGATGGCATGTAGGCTAAATAAACAAATGTGATTATTAGGAGACTTTAATTCTTTTGCATATATACTTTGTTCCCACTAATGTAGCGGCACAGTCACCAGGAGCAACATTATATCACACACTGGTTCAATTTTTAATGAACGATTCAATGAATGATTATCGACCTGTGCGTCAGATTTCCGAGGAACATTCTATTGTGCTTTCCTTTGCTCCCGTTCACCTCCTGCATGAGCCATTTTATTTTTACTGAATTGTCTGATTTGAAATTGCAGCAGTGTGCGTTTTCCGATGATTACATAAAAGAATGGCATTAATCATATAATGGCTTTTTGCTACTGTGCATATCTGCGTGTGGAGCACAGTGCAGTTTGCTTCCGATTGTAACGCATCCAAAATAGCAGCTAATTAATCCTTGCAAAATGCATGGAGAGGTGTAAATATATACCCTTATGTCTTTATTTAGCCAGAAGAGCGTAGAGAAAAGCTTTTCATGATGGCAAATGCCTTTTACTGAGCCAGGAAGCGATCATTAAAGCCGCCCTATGCGGCGAATATATCATTTTTTCACTCTAGCCTTTTGTTGCAAATGTCAACATGGGATTGACATGGCTGTTATTCAAATAAGGAGCCACATTTTTCAAGCTAAATATCATACTTTATAGACACAATTTAACATTTTGGGAAACACAGAGTGAATATATATAGTCACTATAAATACATTTGAATCATTTTCATTTTTTTATTTTTGGTGTTAATGTCTGTTTAAGCCAATAGTCACTTATTGTTAACAGCAGCAGAGTGACCAGCCTACATCAGTGAACCACCAGCTGTTAATGACTGTGCTGTTCAACGGAGCAAGCTGCTAATGTTCTGTAACATGTCCACTATTACGTTTTACCCTAATAAATGAAGCGGAAGGCAATTCCAGTTGCGGAGTCACTGGTTACCCCTCTTGTTTTACAGCAGAGTTATTTTGAAATGCTGGACCCTTGAGATGTTCATTTAAGCATCTGGTTGTCCTACAGTGCTAAAAGTTGAAGATAGTAAACAGCTGAATAGTTGCAAATGGCTTTTGCCCTGTCCTGCCTTTTTTGTACCTTACTTTGGGCAAAATGTATTAAAGTCAGAAAGAGTTTATCACGCGAGATCTCGCATTGTTGCTGTGAGATTACCGCACGAGTTTTTCTATCTCCAATAAAAAGGTAAGCCATTCTACTAATGTAAAGTATGGCTAACTTTTCATTGAAAATTTTAGAAAAATCGAGATCGAAAAACTCACGCGGTAATCTTGTGGGAACAACGCGAGATCTCATGTGATAAACTCAGATAGACCGAGAGCGGTCTTTCTGACTTTAATAAATTTTGCTCTTAGGGGGTTATTCACTAAGGTGAGAATTCAACTGTTGAATTCGCAAACAGCGGATTTCCATAGTAAATCCGGTACAATTTCCCCATAGTAAAGTCGCGACAATTTTTTAAAGTTAAGATTGTGACAATTTTCCCTTCATAAAGTCGTGACTGTGACCATATTCTCATGATAAAGACGCAACTGCGACAGTAGCAGCCTATTGCGACTGTCTTTATCTGGCTAATTCACACCTATACGCAACAATTCAGACTTCAGTGAATAACCCCCTTTAGTGTTATTGCATATTGGGGGTTACTTATCAACAGGAAAATTGTTTACAAAGGTCTAGTAACCCATAGCAACCAATATTTATACCAGTTTATGCTAAGAGAAAGTTTTATAAATATCTCTATAAGGTCTTTTTGTTTATGTAACTCTCTAAATAGTACTTCAGATGCAAGGTCTAAAAATGTCATCTCTGTAAGGGACCATAGAAGGCCAAGGGAGTTTTTTAATTTCAGAATTGAAGGCAATCAGACATCTGTTTCAAGGTTAGCCACTGGAAGAATATCTCTCATCCCTCCAGCAAAATTTTTGTAATATATTATTTTATTTTTTGCTTACTGGAGTTGCAATATTTCTAGCATATTTTAAATTTCAGTGAAACTTTGTCCCAAACGAATGAAAATTTTAGTTGTTTTAAATGTTAAAAAAAAAAGAGCAAACTCTGTTTCAAATTTAATCTTGTCTTTCAGGATATTTTAGAAACTTTTCATCATACACGTGAATGCCATAACTAGATGTTTTAATAAGGACAAATACTTACTGTATTCCCCCCCTGTTGTACTGGGAGATATGGCGTTGGCTAAAGACACCACTGTAGCACAAGCCAATCAGAAGAGAATAGGCCATGTTTCAGTGATGTCATTATCAGGAGAAGATGTGCTGTTTCCACCCTGACAAGGCTGAATAGCAATAATGAAATAAAATGGAATACAAAAGGAAAAAAAAGAGAATCCAGCCATTTTGGCGGAGCTCACTGTTATGTTGTTGGAGTTCACCGTTATAGCACAGACATGATATTGCTTCATCAATTTAAACAAGTGATAACAGTCGTTTATATGAACCCAAGTAGAAAAATTCAGCTCCCAGCCAAGCAAGAGCTGAGAGAAAAATATGTTTAGGAAAACTCGTAAAACCAGAAGCAAATTTTTGTGCAGCTGCTGATCTGAGGGTAGTTGGGAGCAAAGAGGAAACATGACTGATTACAAAGTAAAAGGTCTGGTAATCTGTTAAACTGCATGAATTTACCTCTAGGCAAGTCTTGGGGTGTAAATACCACAGAGACAGGGAACGCAGCTGCTAAAGGGATCATGGGATGGAAGAGCTCAGAGCCGCCCTACACTGCAGGAAACTGGTCATGGCTACCACTGTATATATTCCAGGGCACGAGACCTCTTTCATGCCTTCACTGCTACCTAAGGTTAACACAGCCCTTTAATTCCAGATGACTTTAACATACAAATCCTGCAGGGTTGATTATGTATGTATGTATCTATGTAGGTATATACAGTATGTATGAATGTATGTATTTTATTTATAAAGCCCCACAAATTTACACAGCGCTGTACAATTCAGCAATACAAAAATAATACAGGCATGGGGAAAGTGCAAAGTAAATTACAAGCATAGGATCATAAGGATACATCACTTTAAAGGGAGTTATTTTCTGAAGTCCGAATTCGACTGTCGAATTCTCAGACAGCGGATTCCCATAGCAAATCCTCAACTGTGACAATTCTTCCATTGTAGTCAATGTAGTCACAAGTCAATGTGACAATTTTAAAGTTGGGACTGCCACAATATTTCCATAGTAAAGTCGCAACTGCAACAATATTCTCATTATAAAGATGCGCCAGTAGCAGTCTATTGCGACTGTCTTTAGCTGGCGAATTCACACCTTTACGAGACAATTTGGACTTTAGAGAATAACCTCATTAAGTTCCAGGCCATGACTGAAACAAGAGGATGGAGGTCCCTGCCCTGTAGAGCTTACAGTCTAAATGGGAGGAAGACTTACATATACAGATAGAAGGGTAATAAGAGCTGTAACAACTGGGACACTGGTCTAGAAATACTGTACATATAATAAGCATAAATAGCTACTTAAGGATACAATATAATATATAATTCATACCTAGGAATAAAAATCAGAGCTAGTGCTCCATAAAGAAGGATTTCAGTTTAGTTTTAAAAGTGCAGAAGGAATATTCCTGGCAAAGATAAAGGGCTATAGAATTCCAGATGTGGGGGCAGAGAGAGAGAGAGTAATACAGAGGGACAGTGCTTGGGGAAAATAAAGGGCTATAGAATTCCAGATGTGGGGGCAGAGAGAGAGAGTAATACAGAGGGACGTTGCTTGGGGAAGGTAAAGGGGTATAGAATTCCAGATGTGGGGAGCAGAGAGAGAGAGAGAGTAATACAGAGGGACAGTACTTGGGGAAGATAAAGGGGTATAGAATTCCAGATGTGGGGGGCAGAGAGAGAAAAGGGTTTGGGACAAGCAAAGGGCAGTATTGGCAGGGAAGGTTCTGGCCCTATTGACACCGTGGGCGAACCACCCTTTAACCTCCCCACCACGCCCCTGCCTCGCACAGCCCCCCATCCTGCGCCCCCCTCTCACCTCCTCCAGCGTTTCAGTGACGCACCTCCTCTAAGCGCTTCTCCACAATGAGGTAAGTTGAATGTGACGGCGCTCCTTAGATGTTTGGGGTCTTGCCCGCAGTTATCGAATACAGCCAACAAGACCCGAAGCAGCCAAGGAGCGCCGTCACATTTACCTCATTGTGGAGAATTGCTTAGAAGAGGTGTGTCACTGGAACGCTGGAGGAGGTGTGTTTAGCTATGGGCGATGTGGACGACAGCACCCCTCAAATAGATTGCACCCTGGGCAGTCGTCCACATCGCCCATCGGTAGTATTGGTGTGTAGCACACAAAGCTGGTTGCTTTTCAGAGGAGAGATTAGTGATCATTTTAGATGACCAACTTACAAGGTGAATCTTTCCATATACAAAGGTATTTTTACAACAATGAGGATTGCTCAGTGTTTGTCACTGTGGATTGGAACAACAGTGCAATGTCACATAGATCAACTCTATTGAATAAACACAGCTACATTGTCAAATAAAAACATCAGCTTTTCTCAAGGAGCCTAAAATAAAAATTCAGTCATTCTGACATTCAATTTATTTCATGATTCTTACACAGATTTGTATCAGGACACTCTCTGCTAGGCTGGCTGACTCCTTCAACCAGAGGGCCATGTAAACATACAGGAGAAAGAAAGGTACTAATTCAAATCCACCACAAATAAAAGATACGGTGAACAAATATCGATGATTGAAATGGGCAAATCTAATTTTCATTTATGGTTTTATCATTTCAGTCATCTTCAACTTCTTTTCTTTTTGGTCCTTGTTAAGTGGGCAAAAAATCAGAGGATCCCGTCTCGCTGAGCGTCTGGATAAATGTGCAATAGGAAATGACCTTCAGTTTTACAAATATAGAGAAATGGTGGTCTTCTCTATACCTGGGATTCGGACCTCCGTGCGAGGTGGACGCATTTTGGGGGATATTTATAAAAGTTGGAGAAAAAAAGTCGCTGTTGATAAAAGTTGCGTTGAAAAAAAGTCACCAGAGTATCGTTATTTATTAATCCCCTTGACACAAATTATGTTGCCAAAAAATATTCGCCAGATTGAGGGGGTTATTCACTAAAGTCCGAATTGTTGCGTATAGGTGCGAATTCGCCAGCTAAAGACAGTCGCAATAGACTGTTACTGTCACAGTCGCATCTTTATAATGAGAATACTGTCGCAGTCGTGACTACTATGGAAATATTGTCGCAGTAGCAACTTTAAAAACTGTCACGGTCACGATTTTACAATGGGAGAATTGTCGCAGTCGTGGATTTGCTGTGGGAATCCACTGTTTGAGAATTCGACAGTTGAATTCGGACTTTAGAGAATAACCCCCTGGGTGGCGAAAACTCATTATTCTCTATGGGAAGTGGTTGTGAAAATTTTTCTAAGTCCCATCGCAATCAAAATGAAATCAATATAAAATGCAGTCATGTTAATGCTGCGATAATTTTCTATATATTAATCAGTTTTGGTCATCAAAAATTTTAGTCGTCACTTCATAAATTGGTCACCGATTGTGAAAAGTTGAGACTCCGACTGGGGGTTATTCGCTAAGGTGCAAATTCGACTGTTGAATTTGCAAACAGCGGATTCCCATAGTAAATCCACTACAATTTCCCCATTGTAAAGTTGGGACAATTTTTTAAAGTTAACATTGCAACAATATTCTCATTATAAAGACGCGACTGCGACAGTAGCAGCCTATTGTGACTGTTTTTATCTGGCGAATTCACACCTATACACAACAATTCGGACTTCAGTGAATAACCCCCTAAAAAAAGGATTCCAAAAATGCAGGGAAAGCGCCGACTATAACTGAAAATGAGTGAAAAGGTCGATCTGACCTTAGTAAATACCCCAGTGACTGCATTCTTGTGTATCTCTGATGGCCTGCAGTCTCCCTGGTTCTGTGATCTGAGACATCTCATCTCACCTTTTCATTCATCACATTAACTAGATTTCAATCTTGCCTATTACATAGTAAGTAACAATGAATAATTAGATGTGACGGAAAAAATACCTATTAGATTAAGGTCCCTTTTTATGTTTTAAATTTTAGTTGTTACAGACCTTGCATGCAAACCTTGGATCCCTCTATCAATTATGGCTTTCATTTCCTATATACCCAGCATGCCAGAGGGATACACCAGTCATTGCTTTGCTAATAACCTCATGGAATGTTTGACATGATGGACGAGTGGAGCATATCCAGCTTTCACATAACTATAAATAGGGCAGTTTCGTGCCTATAAGGTTTCCACTGTACAAGAAATAACCACCACCGACAATTCTTCTGCTAGTCACATCATCTCTGGATCCATCCTTCTTAGAAATGACACTAGTTATACTGATTTCTATTGCTTTTAACAATGCATCTGAACAATCCAATCCAATTCAATCTGACACAAAAGAAGTAGCTAGAAGGAGTGTAATGCAATCATACAGGCGAAAGAAAGGCACACAAAGTATTTTGGATGACTGAACATTGCTCTTTTCTCAGTAATACGTGCCAATCAACCCCCCCATGCGCCATCTCCCATAGTAAATCCGCTACAATTTCCCCATTGTAAAGTTGTGACAATTTTTTAAATTTTAAGATTGTGACAATTTTTCCATAATAAAGTCGCGACTGCGACAATATTCTCATTATAAAGATGCGACTTTGACAGTAGCTGCCTTTTGCGACTGTCTTTATCTGGCGAATTCGCACCTATAAGCAACAATTCGGACTTTAGTGAATAACCCCCTTAAATGTTCATTAAACCTATAAAGCCTACATGTTACAGGGTGATTTTGGAGCAGTGAATTTGCAGGCGCAGGTTATCATGGACAAGAAAATACATTAATTTGTTGGCTATGACCCAGCTGTGCATGATATGCCCCTAGCAGAAGCAATGAAGCCATTTATGTAAGCAATAAGGGGCTTACAGTCCAAACAGTCACGCAAATGTCAGAATTCACAAATTTGCGACCAATTTAGATACTTATAACAGTCAGACTGATGTAGTGTGAACAGGGGTAATTCGCTTATCCAAATTTAGCATTCACCAGTTTTACTTCGTCAGATTAATGTGGCGAAAAAATTGGAGCTGATAGCAGACCTGCTACTGTCCTGCCAGGCGTATTGCGCTAACCTCGTTAAAAATAATGAACACTTGCGTCATGGATGTAGTTAATAACCATTTAGTTCCAATCTGCCTTATATTGGAAAACTTCTGGTTAGCTGCCCATTCTCAGGTACACAAATGTTGTGCTGACCCTCTGCGTCTATTCATATTTATATCTACGAGTAAGAGTACTGGTTTACCTGCACCCGGACACTGTCATGTGATGCTCAGCCACTGGACATTGCTGCTAAGATAGTAAGTACAAAAATATTTTAAGCCATATTAGTCCAGTGGGCTCAAAAGCTTGTCTTAAACAATGAACTGTTAGTGCAAATAAAGTATACTACAGTACTCATCCCTCTACTCATATAATACTACAGTACTCATTCCTCTACTCATATAATACTACAGTACTCATCCCTCTACTCATACTACAGTACTCATCCCTCTACTCATATAATACTACAGTACTCATCCCTCTACTCGTATAATACCACAGCACTCATCCCTCTTCTCATATAATACTACAGTACTCATCCCTCTAATCATATAATACTACAGTACTCATCCCTCTAATCATATAATACTACAGTACTCATCCCTCTACTCATATAATACTACAGTACTCATCCCTCTACTCATATAATACTACAGTACTCATCCCTCTACTCATATAATACTACAGTACTCATCCCTCTACTCATATAATACTACAGTACTCATCCCTCTACTCATATAATACTACAGTACTCATCCCTCTAATCATATAATACCACAGTACTCATCCCTCTAATCATATAATACCACAGCACTCATCCCTCTAATCATATAATACCACAGCACTCATCCCTCTTCTCATATAATACCACAGCACTCATCCTTCTACTCATATAATACTACAGTACTCATCCCTCTACTCATATAATACTACAGTACTCATCCCTCTACTCATATAATACTACAGTACTCATCCCTCTACTCATATAATACTATAGTACTCATAACTTTCTAATTAGGATAGACAGTGTCTCAGTTATAAAGCCAGGATGAAAAAATGAATGATAGGATAAACATACCTCCTCCAGTCAAGAAAAAAAAGTCACATTTGTTTTGCACATGAGCTGGCTAAATGACCCTGCAAATCACCATGTCAGCGCTTCTATTTCAGGTCAAAATGTCGCCATGGCATATATTCTTGCGTGTGCACTTACACCGACAGAATTAGTTTGTGGGTGGGGTCCAGTGATGGAAGTTTCAGGACAGGGGAGAGAGTCTTGTACAACATTCCAAGCAATACACCAGGCCTACTCCAGAAAGAAGTGCTGTAAATCATTTTATATTTTTAAATGACTTTAGTCCTTCTTTAATCGATAATAATACTTTACATGATTTTCAGGCACAACCCTAGCCTCCACATTTTGTATTGATAACAGACATTTCTATACATTGTGAGGATATGAAGTGCAATCCCCCCTATGAAAAGAGTAAGCAGTGTTAAAACTAGGGATAGGAACTCTTATGGATCAGTGTCACAGGCCCATCAGGAAACAGGGAAGACTCCCTGGTGTAGCCAGGCCTCAGTGGGCTCTCCTGAAGTTTTAAACTGAACCATTATAACTGGGTAGGATACCACAAAGCAGTTAGGGGTTTGGAGACAAAGCAGTTGGATAGAATTAAATCATAGGGTTTGAAAAGGGGAATGAAAACACAAAGAATTTAGCTTAGTGGGCCCATGACCACTTGTTTCCTGGTGGACCCCTGACCTCTTGTTTTCTGGTGGGACATGGATTTCTAGTTTCCTGGTGGACCCCTGACCTCTTGTTTCCAGTTGGGTCCCTGATGTCTTGTATCTTGGCGAGTCCCTGACCTCTTGTTTCCTGGTGGACCCCTGACCTCTTGTTTCCTGGTGGACCCCTGACCTCTTGTTTCCTGTTGGGTCCCTGTCTTCTTGTTTCCTGGTGGACCCTTCACCTCTTGTTTCCTGGCGGGTCCCTGATCTCTTGTTTCCTGGCGGGTCCCTGACCTCTTGTTTCCTGGTGGGTCCTTGACCTCATGTTTCCTGGCGGGTCCCTGACCTCTTGTTTCCTGGCGGGTCCCTGACCTCATGTTTCCTGGCGGGTCCCTGACCTCTTGTTTCCTGGCGGGTCCCTGATCTCTTGTTTCCTGGC